>SJYV01014171.1:105142-117447 GCA_006410875.1 Neotragus pygmaeus
GGTGGGATCGGAGCCGGAAGCCGCAGGGGGAGAGCCGCCTGCCCGTGGCCCCTCCGCCTCTGCGGTCTGTATTCCTTTCACTCGGAATAACCCGGCTGCGGCCCCTGACATCTTTGATCCCGGCGCACGCGCGCCCCGCCCCTGCTGTGGGGACCCCCTCTCCCTCCGCGCCTTCTCGTGTCCCCAGCGCTGGTCCCTGGTGCTTTAGGCCCCCCACCTCTTAGAGGAACCGCTAGCAGACCCTCTCAAAGAGGAAAGGGGGTCGGGGCCGGGGTCGGGGTCTGAACTCCTCCGGCTGGAGATGGCCCTCACCGCTCTGCCGCGGGCGAAGGGTTCAGATGGCTGGATCCCGGGGACCCAGACCACAGATCAGAGCGCAGCTGCACCTTCTCATTTAGTCATTCCCCTTTTGATCACTCCCATTTTACAGATTAGTCATCCGAGGTTTCCAGAATGACCAGCGCAGGGCCGCGGGCGGGGGAGGACCTCTAGGAAGAGCCGCTGCTTACTAAGCGCCTTTGCGCTTACTGTCCCCAGGGCTTGACGGCACGTCTATCACTGAATCCTCAGAGCAACTCTATGTACAAAGTGCCCCTCTTCTGATTTTCCCTTAATTTTCATTGGAGTGTAGTTGCTTTACAGTGTTGTGTTAGTTTCTGCTGTACAGCAAAGGGAATCAAAAAGTGCCGCTCTCATGCCTATTTCACAAGTGAGGAAACTGAGGCACAGCTATCGCCACCTAGGCAGTGATAGAGTTAGTATTTAAACCCGGGTTAATGTGGCACAGTTGACCTTTTCATCTCTCCAGCTACAGCTCAATTTCGAAGGCTGCGAATCTCAGGAACCCACAAAGATTGGTAGGGACCGTGCGCCTCTGGCTGACTGTGGAGCAGGAAGTAGATTAGTCCATGAGATGCGTGGGTGCGTCTGGCATCGCAGTGACCTTTCCTATCATTTTGCACCCTTCCAACGTGTTTCCAACCAGACATTCTCACGTAATATCTGTACAGCTGTCCCTGAGGTTCAGGGTCAGCCGTTCACCACAGTGCGGATTTCGTTTATTCACTCACTGATTCACGGCCCCCTCTGCTTCCAGGAAGCAGGCCACAGTTGTACTGGGGATTCTGTGGTTCACAGTGTTGCCCTCAGACAAGCAAACAAGAGTGCTGGCTGGGAGTGGCCAGTCTTGAGAGGAGGGAGTGCCAAAGTTCTGGAAGCTCTAGGGGCTCAGAACCCAGAGGTGGGGAATTAGACCAAGACTCCCAAAGGGAGCTCTGCCTACCCAGTGGCAGATGGACAGAACCGCCCAGGAATGGGGCAGTGGAACACAGGGCATCCTAGATGAAGAGGAAACGCATGCAAAACCGGGAGGAAGGGTCACCGTTTTGCAGTTCTCCATTGGGGAGCGACTCCTGCAGAGCTGTAAACTGCAGGAAGGCAGGTCCCTAGCACTTCCCCAGTGCCAGCTGGCATCTGCCCTGTGCCCCTGCCTGAGGGGGACTATGTTTCCAGGTTAGCCCCCATGACGTGGGGAGGGGGGCTCTACCCTCTCACCAGCTCCCTCCATTCTCTTCTTCTGCAGCCTCTGCCCAAAGCCTCCACCCAGAAAGCCAGATACACATCACTGACACTGAAGCCTGCATGAAAGCACATGCCACAAGCTCACACACACACACACACGCACACACACACACACATGCACACACACACCCTGCATGTGAAGCCTTTTCTCTGTGAATGAGACCGTTATGGACCAAATGCTTGTGTCCCCAAAATTCCCATGTTAAAACCCTAACCCAGAAAGTGATGGTATCTGGAGGTGGAGCCTTTGGGAGGCATTAGGTTTAGAGGAGATCATGATGTTGCGATCCCCTGACGGAGGAAGAGACACTGGAGAGCTCCTCCTGTCTTGCTGCCTCGGGAGGACACAGCGAGACAGCAGCTGTCTGCAGGGAAGGAGAAGAGTCCTTCAGATCTGCCGGGACCTTGATCTTGGCTGTCTCAGCCTCCAGAGCTATGCTCCTTAAGCTGCCCAATCAATAGTATTTTGTTACAGCAGCCCAAGCTGACTAAGACAGAAGTAAAAAGTGCTGATATCATAAATACCCCCCAAATGTAGAAGCAGCTTTGGAACTGAGTAATTGGTAGAAGCTGGACAAGTTTTGAAGTACATGCTAGAAATACAGACTCTGAGGGCCGTTCTGGTGAGGTTTCGGATGGAGATGAGGAACAAATTGTTGGACAATAGGGAAAAGGTGATCCTTGTTAGAAAGTGGCAAAGAACTTAGCTGAGCTGTGTTCATGTTCCAGAGTTCCTGTTGAAGGTGGAGCTTGGGAATGATGAAATTAGATAATTAACTGAGGAGATTCTTAAGCGAAGTGTTGAAGAATCAGCTGGGTTCCTCCTGTCTGCTTAGAGTAAAATGCAAGAAGAGAAAAATGACTTGAAGAAGGAATTCTTAAGCAAAAAGGAACAGGAACTTAAAGATATGGAAAATTGTCAACCTGTCTATGTTATAAAAAAGAGAGCATGTTCAGAAGAGAGCACAGAGCTTGTGACAAATGACTGTTTGGTAAGATCAGCCTGGGTGTGAACCATGGGCCTAATCAGCCCCCCAGCAGGAACAACTGCAGTGTAACTGCAGGGGTGAAGACACAGGGAAGTGAGGGGAGGCCATCAGACTTGATGGATGTATCGCTGTCTAGCTGTGTGTGCTATTTTTCAGGATAAGAAAGATTGAAGGCAATTCAGCCCGCATCAGAGTTATCTCCTAAAGACTTCTATCTATCTATCCTCCCAAACATAAATCTCCACCATCTGCTTGACTATAGGACAAAACTATTTAGAAAACAAGAACCCTACATACTTTCAAACACGTAGAATAGATTTTGAAGAACACATTCTCTGTAAAAAGACCACATTATTGATTTTTGGTGGACAGGGCATCGTAACCACTATCCAAAAGCAGCATCATCAACCACAGCATCATTCATTCATTTGACCAACATTTATTGAATGCTATTCTAAGAAAAGGGTTTCCCTGGTGGCTCAGTGGTAAAGAAGCTGCCCGCAATGCAGGAGACNCAACGGGCAAAGCAGAGGCTTTGCTGAGCCCCCTGGGGGGTATGGGGATGTCCAGCGGAGCTGCAGGGGTGAGGTGACCCCTGCCTCGGTGGGTCCTGAAGGCAGAGCCTGGCACCACAGAGGATTATGAGTGAGCCCTAAGGGCTAATATCCATTAGCCCTTACCTTATCCGTTATCTTGCTAGGTTTTGGACTCACCTGGGACCTGTCACTCCTCTCTCCCTTCTGATCTTTCCTACTTTGGAATGAGAGTGTATGTTCTATGCTTGTTCCACTGCATTTTGGAAGCACATAACTTAGCTGGTTTCACAGGTTCTCAGCTGGAGAATAATTTTCTTTCAAGAAGAATCATACCTCAAGTCTTACCCAGTCTGATTTATTATAGATGAGACTTTAAAGTTGAAGGAGAAATGAGTTGACTTTTGGAACTATTGGGATAGAATATTTTTTTTCTTTCTTACTCAACTATTTATTCAGGCTTTCAGCAGATTGGGTGAGGCCCACCTACTTTGGAGAGGGCATTCTGCTCTATTGTCTTTTATTATTATTATTATTCATGCAGGAATTCATTGCATGAATTTTGGGGGACCAGGGACAGAATGTTTCTGTCCCCCCAGAAAGCCATTATGTTGAAGCCCTAACTCCCAGTATGATGGTATGTGGAGGTGGGCAATTAAGTTTAGAGTTGAAGTCACGAGGGCGGGACTTCTCTGAGGGGGTGGTGTCTCTCTAAGGAGAGAGAGACCACCGATCCCGCTAGCTGCATATGATGGTTCAGCAGGAAGGTGCCCTTCTACAAGCCAGGAAGAGGGCCCTCAGCGAGGACTGAGTCTGTTGGCACCTTGACCTTGGACTTTCCAGCCTCCACAACTGTGAGGAGTAAGTATCTGTTGTTTGGGCCCCTGGTTCACGGTATTTTGTTATAGCAGCTCAAGCTGACTAAGACAGGGCCTTAAAAGCCCTGAAAGCTGGCAGGTCTCCTGCACCTGGCCAGGTGGAGTGCTTTTCCAGGACCTTGTTCATCTCCGGTCTCAGTTCTCAGCACCGGAAGTTAGCCATCAGGCCTCTGAGGATCAGTGCCCTGCTCATCTGGATGCAAATGATCCAAGACTCAAGTAGGAACTCCCTGGCTTTTTTCGTTGTTGGTTGGTTGTTTTTAATTGAAGTGCAGTTGATTTACAATGTTGTGTTAATTTCTGCCATAGAGTAAAGTGATAATCAGTTATACATATATATATACATTCTTTTTTAAATATTCTTTTCCATTGTGGTTTATCCTAGGATATAAACCTATATAGTAGGACCTGTTGTTAAGTAGAACAATTTAGTTGGTGGCCTGAGCCAAGCCAGCTTGCTGCCTGCATTTCAACCCCAGCTTCTAAAAAGCAGCCTGCTCCCCTAGCACGCACCCACACCACTCACACACGTGCACACGTGAACACACACACAGCTATTTTGCATCCCCGATTTCCCAGGGTGGAGCCAGGGTGGAGGAGCTGGCCCTGCTGAGTCGCTCCTGGCCAGAGCCCAGGAGAACAGAGGAGCAGCTGGGGCCGGGGCTCAGCCTGGGGACCAGCGGGGAGGCCGGGGCGGCCACAGCTGCGTGGAGCCAAGGTTCCGGCTTAGCTGGAGGTCGCGTGGGGTGGGCGGGAAGGGAGAGCCAGCCTAGGGAGAACCCCTGGGGAGACCCCAGGATCCATCCCCGCAGGATACGGCCCCGCTGGCACCTGCTCGGCCGTTGTGCTGGCACGCGAGTATTGTTACTGAGCATGTAAGGCGCACTCCACTGACCCAGGCGAAACCGACGGATGAGGTGTGGGCTCTCTCTGATTTAGACAATGATCTTTTTTTATTTGTTTACGTCCCCTTTTTATTTATTTTTTTACTTTACAATATTGTATTGGTTTTGCCATACATCAACATGAATCAATAAACATACCCACCCACAAGAATGGTGCTTGGGTATGCTTTTAAAAAATGCAATAAAAAATGGAATCATACTGTGCTTGTTACCTAGCAGCTTACTTTTTATAGCAATCTTTTTTTTAGCTCTGTCCACATTGATAGCCGAGATCTTGCTCATGCCTCTCAACTATTAATATTATACGTGTGTCCTATCCATATCTACTTTCTGCTTAGCTAACCCGTCCTGAGGGACATGGCATCTTGTGGCTGGCAGCCCTTCCCATGGGGGAAGCAGAGCCCTGATACGGGGTGAATGTGGCGCTGCTGATGTGACATCGTGTGGAAAGCGAGCCAGGCCGTCGGGTGCCGTTTCCTCATGCCTCCCCTGGGGGTGGTGCTCAGAAATGCCTGGGGCTTACACTGAAGTTATTGAGGGAGGGGCAGCATCACCAGAAAGTCACCCTAATGGTTTCATCCCTGGTTTCCAAGAGAGTCCTGAGGCTACGCTGTGCTGAGCTGGGAAAGGGCTGCAGTCAGGAGACCTTCCTCTCTCAATTGTCCCCGGGGCTTCAGGCCACTTATTTCTTCCATCTGCTCTCAGGCTTTCTTTCCTTTTAGTACTCTGATATATCTAAACTCACGGTGCATGTTATAAATCAGTAGCTTTGCTGTAATCTCTGTGGCCTGGACTGAAGTTGAGTTCTCCCCAAGAGAATGCGTGTTGCTTCTGTTGGTCACAGTCGGCAGAAAGCATCCTTCTCCGTAGAGGGTGGGATGGAGAAGCTGAGGTTGAGTCTTGTAGAATGAGCAAGTGCATACAGCAGGACGGGGTGGAGAAGGGAGCTCCAGAAGGTGCTCAGAAGCTAGGAGGACAGATCCTCATGGTGCCTGACACAGTCTGGGCGTGCTAAGTGACAGAAGCAGTAAGGATGTTGCCTCAGCAAGCACTTACTGGGGATTTAACTGGTCCCCCATCTGAGACCCACTGACCCTGCACCCCCTTAGCCTGTGCTCTCAGGACCCTTGTCTGCCTGCACCTCGGTTTTTCCTAGAACACAGGCTTGGGTTAAGAAAATATTTATCTATCCGGCAGGAATGGGAATAGGAGAGAGGCACAGTTGGCAAGTACAATGTTGGGCAATGATTTTCTTCTGTAACTGGTTTGCCAGGCTAGAAAGGCACTGGTCAGCCCTAAAGGGACACACCAGACCGTCAAGCGAGCACAGAATATTCCTGCTGCTAACCGTGGTCCAGGAAGCTCAATGGCCTGCCCCTGCGGAGGCACATCCCTGGGGGCAGCTCGGGCTGATACCACCTGGACCCCAGAGGAACCTCACGGCTCTGGGGCATCCTGTAAGTCCCCCACTGGGAAGGGCAGGGCCCGAGGTCTGGTCCCAGTGCTGGTGGCAAGCCCTGTATATTGGGTCACCTTCCCTTTCTGAGCACATGGGGCCAGGAGGGTGGGCTGGGTTCGTGGTTCTCAATCGGGGCTGCATGTAAGAACCTCTTGGAAGGCTTGTAAGACCTACAGATGCCTACGCCCCTCCTTCTTGTCTCAAGGAAACAGCTTGGCAGGAAGTGTGCGCCTCTCTCCCATCTTCCATTCTCAGAACATCTACCACTGTGTGCAGGAGAGTCTCACTTCTCCCTTACTGGTAGTTTAATCCTGACAAACCCATGGACATTCTGCCACCAGGCTTAGGTCAGGAGACAAGAATGTTTCTCTTTGAAGTTTGGTTTGGTTTAGTAAATGGTTCCTGAGCACCTAGTGAGGAAGAGGCCCTGTGCCAGGGGCCAGGGACACCCAGCACGGTCCCTGCAGGTGGGATCACATGACCCAGCGGGGTGGGGCGGGACCCAGCGGGGAGGGTCGGGTCCCACCCGGATGTTCAGTGGTCAGATGGTTGGGGAGTATGAGAGACGCATTCAGCTGAGAGCTGGAAGGAGGCTTCTTGAAGCAGCAGCCTCGAAGTCATAGTAGGAAGAAGCCAGGCAAGTGGGGAGGAACAGGTTCTGAGCAACAGGAATAATGAGCACAGACACGGCAACACCATCTTCTCGCCCTTGAGGCCAGTAGCCAGTGACAGTGACTTAGTTAAATGAGGTTTCTCAGCCTTGGTCAGTTTCTTCATATTCAATCTGATAAATTGTCTAAAGAAATGGAATTGGGAAAGTCTTGGATCTTAGGTGCCAAGAGTAGTTCCTCTGATAGACTTACAGCAGCACCGGGGGTCAGGAGGGAGATGTGAGTCCTTTGTAGTGGACCCAGCCGGGGGCCCCATGGGGGTCCCCGCGGCGAGCTGTCGGCCCTGTGGCAGGGTTCCCAGCCCAGGCTCACTGTGGGGCTGGGGCACATTCCTTTTGAAAGCCAGTGCCCAGAAACAGGGCACCAGACCCTCTCTCTCCTCTCACCATCAAGCAAGCCCTCCACATTCTCTGGGATGGGCGGCCAGGGGTCCTTCAACAAGAACTGGTTCCTTTATGCAGGTAGACTGTCAGCTCAGCTCGAGCACCTCAGTCTAAGTGAACTGTCCATCACGTCGGAGCCTGCCAGGGTGCCGGCAATCCGGACTGGACTCTGTGCTCGCCTGCTCCTTCCAGTGAGGGAAAGGGCACTCCCTCCCCGAGCCTGAATGGAAAGCCCACTGGGAGCTGCACCGTGAGGGCTGATTGAGCCTGGCAGAGGAGGGGACATTCAGGATGGACCCTTCCAGTGAGCAGAAACCTGAGAATGGGGAGGGTGATGTGAGCCGAGTTACAGAGGAGAGGCCACAGCGGGGAGTGGGCCACAGTCTGTGCAACAGCAAGTGGAGAGAGGTGACTAGTCTTGGGTGATGGGACAGCAAAAGGAGGGTGAGGCCAGGTTTCTTGGGTCTTTCAGAGGAGACTCAGCCAGGTGGGTTTAGCCAACAAAGAGAAGAAAAGCCAGTACCTCCCAAGTGTTTACAATTGTTTTTTGACAATGAGACAACGGTTCCTGTGACTGTTTATTGATCACATGCTTTGTGCCAAGCACATTAACTGGTGCCTTCCATGCATGCTTGCATGCATGCTAAGTCACTTCAGTCGTGTCCGACTCTTTGCGACCCCATTGACTGTATAGCCCACCAGTCTCCTCTGTCTATGGGGAGTCTCCAGGCAAGAATACTGGAGTGGGTTGCCATGCCCTCCTCCAGGGGATCTTCCTAACCCAGGGATTGAACCTATGTCTCTTATGTCTTCTGCATTGGCAGGCAGGTTCTTTACCACTAATGCCACCTGGGAAGCCCTCTTCATAGTAATCNAGGCAAGAATACTGGAGTGGGTTGCCATGCCCTCCTCCAGGGGATCTTCCTAACCCAGGGATTGAACCTATGTCTCTTATGTCTTCTGCATTGGCAGGCAGGTTCTTTACCACTAATGCCACCTGGGAAGCCCTCTTCATAGTAATCCTGCAAATGGGGGACTATTAGTCCCCATTTTATAGATGGGGAAACTAAGGCTCAGAGAGATTGAGGGACTTGCCTAAAGACCTTCATTCTTTCATCATGTGTTTATGGGAAGCCTACAGTGCCAGGTACTGTACCAGGCCTTGGGGATCCCATGGAAAACAAGGTAGACTAGCGCCCTGGGTTCGTAGCTGACAGTTGATCTAGGAGGGTGTACCATTAATTAAGAGGAGTTACAGCGGGGTATTTCCCTGGTGGCCCAGTGACTGAGACTGCACTTCCACTTCAGGGAGCGGGATCGATCCCTTAATGGGGAAGGATGGCCGTGTGACGCGGCCAAAAAAAGAGATTACAACGGACCGGGTTAAGCTGATAGAGAGGAACACGGAGCTCTGGGAACCTGGAGCTGTAGCCCCCTGGTGCTGAGAGACTGCATAAGGCTCCCTGGAAGAAGTGATGTTTAAGGACCTGTGGGCTGGAGAGGGGCCGGCCCTCAGTCTCACTGAAGGAGAAGCTGTGTACTCTCACCACGGTACCCAGTCACTCATGCGTGTGAACTGTCTTTTGCTCACTCTGCACCCGTCTCCCAAGTGCCTTCAGGCATCCTGGGAAGTCCTCCCAGAAGAACTGTTGGAGGTCAGAGCCTCATCTCCGCCTTCATGCTCCTGTTGCACACACGTTTCCACAGAAGTGTCTGAGGAGGCGCCTCCCTCCCAGTTTCCCAGGCCCACCGTAAGTCCTGCAGCCCAGCTCTGCAGAGGGTAAACCCAGGGGCACCTCACTCTCTAAGACTGGGCAGGGGCAGGCAGCCACCTCCGCCATACCTGGCTTTCTTAACCTCCAAGTAGAAACACAGCAGTGATGTGACTATAGCCTGTGGCTGTCCCAAAAAGTGTTCAGCTTTCCAGCAAGGATGGCTCTTGCTTAAGTTAAAAAGATTCCAGAAGGAATCCCACAAGGAGGAAATTCAGGTCACCCAATTCTTGCCACACTTCTGCAAGTGAATCACAGAATTAAAAATGCTGATTCAAGTTCTAAACCTGTTATGCAATTTGAGCTGAAAGAATGAGCCTCCTTCACTCAACACTCCAGCTCCCAGCCTCAGCTTTACTGCTTCAGTCCATGGTACAACTCCAGCTTCTGCTTACATACCCCTGAGGATGGGTAGCTCACCACCTCAATGAGCATCTTCAAAGAATTCTCTTTAATAAAAGAGAAATTATCTGTAAAGAAAATAATATTCACTTTAATATTATTGAGTGGTCACTAAATGTTAGAAACTATAATAAGCTCCTTATATGTATTGCCTCCCTTAAACTTCATTCAGACTTCCCAGGTGGCTCAGTGGTAAAGAATACTCCTGCCAATGCAGGAGCCACAGGGGATGCAGGTTTGATCCTTGAGTCGGAAGATCCTCTGGAGGAGGAAATGGCAACCCATTCCAGTATTCTTGCCTGGAGAATCCCATGGGCAGAGGAGTCTAGCAGGCTACAGACCATAGAGTCGTAAAGAGTCAAAGAGTCGAAAGAGACTTAGCCCACACACAAACGTTGAGAACCTTTGCTTTACAGAGTTGCAGGGGGTGAAGGAGGCAAAGAAGTTGCTTAGCTCACCTGTTCCTTCTTCCTAACCGCAAGCATGTCTAGAAATAGGACTGGATACAATCAAATTTGACTGATGCCAGAAAGAGTCCATTTCCCCCAGAAATCTTGCTGAAAGCCTGTCACGGGGTCTCAAGCATTCCTTTTCACACAATGGCCCCTCATTCTTTTGGTTTAGGTATTGTTAATGCCCAATTGGGTCTGCACTTCAGCTGCTAAGCCTTTAGTGTGGATTCACTCCGTGGTTTTCAGTTTTGGCTGCACACTGGGATCACATCGGGACTTTTAAAAATCACAGAGGCTTTGGTCTCACCCCTAAAAATTCTGAACTCATAAGTCCAAGGTAGGCTTTTTAAAAACTTCCCCAAATGGTCTGACATTCACAGATTGATAATAACTAAATTAGATCAGGTGGTTCACCTTGGTCCAGCCTCCTGTGACTGGGGAAGTGGGTTTGCAGGGCCTTCTCTGCGGGGCTCTGAGAAGAGGTTGGATGCTGCTGTTTGGATGCAGAGTAGTTGATTAGCCAAGTAGCGAATGGTGGACTTGCATGTGGTGTGTGTGATTCTGGGTTGGTGCTCCATCAGGTTAGAACCTTTCACTTCCTTCCCAAATGCTTGTTGAATGAGAGGACACTGGATTAAGTCTGGATGAAAAATCACAAAAGGGAGCTCCTCTGCGCCCTTGGGATTGTTCCTGGTGCTCAAGCGCTCTCATTCACATCTGTATGGTCTTTTTAAAAAAAGCACTGAAGCCAAGCAGTGATGATCCTTAGTTACAAATGAGGAAAGGATGACTCAGAGAGGGAGGGGATTTGCACAGTCGCCCAGATAGGGCATGGTGCAGCCAAAACAAGACTGGGGTCTTCAGATTCTGGGGCTTCCCCAGCCAGCATCTTGCACTCCTCTGCCACCCTCTGCCCCCACAGGCAGGTGTGCCTTCTGGGCATCTGGAGAGAAGGGCAGCATTTCCACTCTGCAGTCAGAGATGGAACTGAGAAGAGACCCGGATGCTCTGCAGTGTTCCAGATGGACAAGGTTATCTGCTGGGAATAAGGAGGAATTTGGAGGTCTGGAGAGAGTGGTGGAAACTGCTCATAATAATCATAGAGAAAGGAGGGGTGAATTTACATGAGAAGTACAGTAAGGCAGTCTGGAGGACCATCTCGAGGGTACACTGTGCTCCATTGCTCTGGAGACTGTCTGCTGTGGACTTTGTGCCGCCGTGTTGACTGCTCAGGCCTCAAGTCTTGGCGGAGAGGAAGTGAAGAACGGTTGAACCAGGGTGAAGGTTTTCAGGCACAGGTGATGAAAAGAGAGAGGCCGCTAGAGTTTGAAGAATCTTGGCCGAGGAGAGGGAGGAGGTTCTTGTAGATGAGTGTGCTGGAGGCATGGGGACTGATGCCGGACCTCACAGCAGATTTCTGCCTGTTGGAAGAATGAAAAGGAAAGTCTGGGGGAACAAAGCGCTCACATTGATGAGGGTGGACCAAACTCAAAGGTATAGGATTTTTCTGGAGAGGGTGGAGGAGTGATGGTCTAAACAAGTGGTATCCAAAAAACGTATAATGTGAGCCACACACACACAAGCCACATATGTCATTCTAAATTTTCTAGTGGTTACCTTAAAAAAGAAAGAAAAAATAAAAGAAACAGGCATGATTAATATTAACAATATATTTTGTTTTACCTAATATGTCTAAAATATTATTTCAACATATAATCAATACAAAAATTATTGATGATCTGTTTTACATTTTGTTTAACGTATCTTAATACATTAAACAGAATCTTCAAAGTCTCCCAAATCTGGTGTGCATTTAACATTTAGAGCACATCTTATTTCAGACTGGCTAATTTCAAGTGCTCAGTAGGTACTGTGATGTGCAGCTCCTGTCTCAGAAAGCCCAGGCCTGGACTCCTGCTTCTCATCACATCTGCCTCCCAAGTCTGTACCAGCACTGAGTGATGTGCTATGCTGGGAAATGAGAGAGCTGTGGAATGGTGAAGGGAGGGAGGGCTGGGCTCCAGTCCCAGCTCTGATCTACTCGGCAGGAACTTGGACACATATCATGCCTCATCTTTTTCTTTTTTTTTTTTAATGAATAAATGTACTGCTAGTTTAATAAGATTCTGCTCTAAAACATTCTGATCACAGACTATCTTTTAAATTGAGGTATAGCTGATTAGTTTTAGATATTATGATTCAAAACTTTTATAGATTATATTCCAATTATAGTTTAAAATATTGGATGTATTCCCTGTGCCATATAATATATTCTTGTAG
>SJYV01014171.1:117832-180365 GCA_006410875.1 Neotragus pygmaeus
AAAGAAAAAATAAAAGAAACAGGCATGATTAATATTAACAATATATTTTGTTTTACCTAATATGTCTAAAATATTATTTCAACATATAATCAATACAAAAATTATTGATGATCTGTTTTACATTTTGTTTAACGTATCTTAATACATTAAACAGAATCTTCAAAGTCTCCCAAATCTGGTGTGCATTTAACATTTAGAGCACATCTTATTTCAGACTGGCTAATTTCAAGTGCTCAGTAGGTACTGTGATGTGCAGCTCCTGTCTCAGAAAGCCCAGGCCTGGACTCCTGCTTCTCATCACATCTGCCTCCCAAGTCTGTACCAGCACTGAGTGATGTGCTATGCTGGGAAATGAGAGAGCTGTGGAATGGTGAAGGGAGGGAGGGCTGGGCTCCAGTCCCAGCTCTGATCTACTCGGCAGGAACTTGGACACATATCATGCCTCATCTTTTTCTTTTTTTTTTTTAATGAATAAATGTACTGCTAGTTTAATAAGATTCTGCTCTAAAACATTCTGATCACAGACTATCTTTTAAATTGAGGTATAGCTGATTAGTTTTAGATATTATGATTCAAAACTTTTATAGATTATATTCCAATTATAGTTTAAAATATTGGATGTATTCCCTGTGCCATATAATATATTCTTGTAGCTTATTTATTTCATAGTAGTAGTTGTATCTCGTACTCCCCTACCCTATCTTGCCTCTCCCCACTTTCTTTTTCCCACAATAACCTCTAGTTTATTCTCTGTATCTGTGAGTCTATTTCTGTTTTGTTATATTCGCTAGTTGTTTTAATGTTTTAGAGTCCATATATAAGTGATAACATACAGTATTTGTCTTTCCTTGCCTTATTTCACTAAGCATAATACTTTCCAAGTTCATCCATGCTGTCCCAAATGGTAAATTTTCATTCTTTTTCAGGGCTGAGTAATTTTCAGTAAAGACTGTGTATTTATACCATATCTTCTTTATCCATTCATCTGTTGATAGACACTTAGGTTGCTTCCATATCTTGACTATTGCAAATAATGCTTCAGTGAACATTGAGATACACATATCTTTTCAAATTAGTGTTATTGTTTTTATGGATGCATACCCAGGAGTGGAATTGCTGGTTCATTTAGTTTTTTGAGGAACCACCATGCTGTTTTAGATAATGGCTCTACCAGTTGACATTCCCACCAACACTGTACAAGGGTCCCCTTTGCTCCACATGTCACCAATGTTTATTTGTAGTTTTTGATGAGGGCCATTTGACAAGTGTGAGGTGGTAGCTCTTTTTGGTTCTGATTTGCATTTCCCTGATTAGCCGTGTTGAGCATCTGATTTTCATGGGCCTGTTAGCCATCTGCCTGTCTTCTCTGGAAAAATGTCTTTTCAAGTCTTCTGTATACTTTTTAATTGGATTCTTTGGATTTTCTTTTTATAGTGAGCTGTATGAACTGCTTATACATTTTGAATATTAACCCCTTGTTGGTTATATCCGTTGCAAATATTTTCTCCCATTCAGTAGGTTGTCCTTTTACTTTGTCAATGATTTTCTTTGCTGTGCAAAAGTTTTTAAGTTTGATTAGATCCTCTTTGTTTATTTTTGTTTACTTTACCTTAGATTTTAAAAAATGTTGCTACAATTTATGTCAGAGTGTTCTGCCTATGTTTTCTTTTAGGAGTTTTATAGTTTCAGGTCTTACCTTTAGGTCTTTAATACATTTTGAGCTTATTTTTGTGTATGGTGTGAGACAATGTTCTGATTTCACATGTATCTGTCCAGTTTTTCCAGCACCATTTACTTAAGAGACTGCCTTTTCTTCATCGACCATAGTTGCATGGTTTTATTTCTGAGCTCTTGATGCTGTTCTGTTAATCTTTGTGTCTATTTTTGTGCCAGTACTATACTTGTTTTGATTATTGTAGCTTTGTAGTATAATTTAAAACCAGGGTGCATGATACTTCCAGTTTTGGTCCTCTTTCTCAAGATTGTTTTGGCTCTTTGGGGTCTTTTGAGTTTTCATACAAATTGATGATTTTGAGCTGTGGCGTTGGAGAAGACTCTTGAGAGTCCCTTGGACTGCAGGGAGATCTAACCAGTCTATCCTAAAGGAAATCACTCCTGAATATTCATTGGAAGGACTGATGTTGAATCTGAAACTCTAATACTTTGGCCATCTGATGTGAAGAACTGGTTCATTTGAAGAGACCCTGATGCTGAGAAAGATTGAAGGCAGGAGGAGAGGGGAAGACAGAAGATGAGATGGTTGGATGGCATCACCAACTCGATGGATATGAGTTTGAGTAAACTCTGGGAGTTGGTGATGGACGGGGAAGCCTGGTGTGCAACAGTCCATGAGGTCACAAAGAATCAGACATGACTGAGCGACTGAACTGAACCNAGATGGTTGGATGGCATCACCAACTCGATGGATATGAGTTTGAGTAAACTCTGGGAGTTGGTGATGGACGGGGAAGCCTGGTGTGCAACAGTCCATGAGGTCACAAAGAATCAGACATGACTGAGCGACTGAACTGAACCAATTTTACAATTATTTGTTATAGTTCTGGGAAAATTGCCATTGTTTTGATAGGGCTTGCATTGAATATGTAGATTGCTTTATATAGTATGGACATTTTAACAATATTAGTTCTTTCAGTCCATCTTATCATGATATATATTAAAAGATACTGAATAGGATTGTTTCCTTAATTTTTCTCTGATAGGTTGTTGTTAGTGTATAGAATTGCAACAGATTTCTGTGTATCAATTTTGTATGTGCAATCTTATCAGATTCATTAATGAGCTCTATAGTTTTCTTGGTGGCATCTTTAGGATTTTCTATGTATAGTATCACATCTTTTGCAAACAGTCACAGTTCTACTTCATCCTTTCCAATTTGGATTCCTTTTATTTCTTTTTCTTCTCTGATTGCTGTCACTAGGACTTACAATAGTATATTGAATAAAAGTGGCAAGAGTGGACATCCTTGTCCTATTCCTTATCTTAGAGGACATGCTTTCAAATTTTCATCATTGAGTATGATTTTATTTGTGGGTTTGTCATGTATGACCTTTTTTATGTGTGTATGACCCTTTTATGGTCAGGTATGTTCCCTCTATGCCTACTTTCTAGAGAGTTTTTATAATAAATAAATGTTGAATTTTGTCAAAAGCTTTTTCTGCATCTATCGAGATGATCATATTTTATTCTTCAATTTATTAATGTGGCATATCATACTGATTTTCTAATGTTGAACTGTTCTTATATCCGTGGGATAAGTCACACTTGATCATGGTGTATGATTGTTTTAATGTATTGTTGGATTTGTTTTGTTTTTTGGTTTTTTTGAGGAATTTTGCATCTGTGTTCTTCATCAGTGATATTGGCCTGTTTTCCTTTTTTGTGGTATCTTTGTCTGGCTTTGATATGATGATGGTGCTTGCCTAGTAGAATAAATTTAGAAGACTTTGTTCATTTGAAGTTTTTTGGAATATTTTCAGAAGGCTAGATGTTAATTCTTCTTTAAATGTTTGGTAGAATTCACCTATGAGGTCATCTGGTTCTGGACTTCTGTTTGTTGAGAGTTTTTTAAATTAGTAATTCAGTGTCATTACTGCTAATTGCTCTGTTTATATTTTCTATTTCTTCTTGTCTCAGTCTTGATTGTATGTTTCTCTAAGAATTTGTCCATTTCTTCTAGATTATCCATTTTGTTGTTATATAGTTGTTAGTAGTAATCTCTTATGAGCCTTTATATTTCTATAGTGTCAGTTGTCGGAGAAGGCAATGACACCACACTCCAGTACTCTTGCCTGGAAAATCCCATGGACAGAGGAGCCTGNCTTAATCAGTTGTGACATAATAAGAAATATGTGTTTGTTTTCTGCTCCTGATTCCCAAAAACCTAGTAATTTCCTGGGTGATATCAGTGGTAGAAACTTCTTTTTTTTTTTTTGGCTGTACCTTGTGGCATGCAAGATCTTACTTCCATGACCAGGAATCAGACCCATGGCCCCCGCAGTGGGTGTGCAGGATCTTAACCACTGGACCAACAGGAAAAGTCCCAGGACCATTCTCTGGTTCCTGACATATAAGCTTCTAAGATCCTCGGATTCTCCAGAGTCATGAATGCTTTTTTTGTTTGTTTGTTAATGATGTGACTCTTGGAAGATGAGGGCTCACTGGCAGGGATTAGAAAGTTGGAACTTTCAAGGCTTCTCTGGTGGCTCAATGGTAAAGAAGCCATCTGCCAATGCAGGAGACACGGGTTCAATCCATGATTTGGAAAGATCCCACATGCTACAGAGCAAGTAAGCCCATGTGCCACCACTACTGAACCTGTGCTGTAGAGCCTGGAAGCTGCAGCTCCTAAGCCCATATGCTGCAGCTACGAAAGCCTGTGCTCCACAGCAGGAGAAGCCACCACAGTGAGAAGCCTGCTTACCACGACTAGAAAGTAGCCCCCTGCTCTCCATAGCTAGAGAAAAGCCCACATAGCAACAAAAACCAGCTCAGCCGTAAATAACAACTTTAAAATAAAAGAAAGGAAAACCTGAACTTTTAGCCCCTACCCCTGAAGGAAGAAACGCTGGGGATTAAGTTAATCACTAATGGCCGTGATTTAATCAAGCTCATGTCAAAGTGAAAGTGAAAGTTGCTTAGTCATGTCTGACTCCTTGTGACCCCAGGGACTGTAGCTTATCATGCTCTTCGTTCATGGGGTTTTCCAGGCAAGAATACTGGAGTGGGTTGCCATTTCCTTCTCCAGAGGATCTTCCCGACCCAGGGATCAAACCCAGTTCTCCTGCATTGTAGGCAGACGCTTTACTGTCTGAGCCACCAGAGAAGCATGTCATGGGACTTCCCCCTNGCAAGAATACTGGAGTGGGTTGCCATTTCCTTCTCCAGAGGATCTTCCCGACCCAGGGATCAAACCCAGTTCTCCTGCATTGTAGGCAGACGCTTTACTGTCTGAGCCACCAGAGAAGCATGTCATGGGACTTCCCCCTAAAACACTAACTGAATAAGTTGGAAGAGGAAAGCTTCTGTGCTGGTGAACAGATATAGATGCTGGGAGAGTGATGTGGCCAGAGAGGATATATGAGATCTCCACGTCCCTCCTACATTCCTTGCCCTGTGGCATCTTTTCCATGTGGCTGTTCCTGAGTTGTATCCTTTATAATAAAGTGCTCATAGTAAGTAAAGTGCTTTCCTGAGTTCTGTGAGATGTTCTAGCAAATTATCAAACCTGATGAACCATGGAAACCTCCGATTTATACCCAGTTGGTCAGAAGTACAGAAACTTGGACTTGTGATTGGTGTCTGAAGTGGGGAGCAGTCTTGTGAGACTGAGCCCTTAACCTGTGGGATCTGCACTAACTTCTGGTAGTAAGTGTCAGAAGCATTCTTCATGGAGTAAGAAACCATTTTTCTCTACTGGTTCCTTACCAGCTAACACATACATTGTCACTAGTCTTTTGCTACTGCGTTTGACTGTACTATGCCTCAGTGACAATATCTGCACTTGTAGCTTTGCATCTCTATGCCCTTACTACTTGTAGGATAATTTCCTAGAAATAGATTTTCTGGGTCAAAAAGTATGTGCTATTTAATATTTCTATAGGTTTCACCATATTGCCCTTCAAGCAAGTCACGCCCACTTATAATCACCACAGTAATGATTCAGTATAACTTCTACACACTCCTGACAACATAATGTTATCAAACTTTCTCACTGTTCCTAGTCTGATAGCAGCCAAGTCAATCAGCTTTCCCAGCCTAGGTTTCAATGGACTGTGATAAATGTATATGACATGTAGTACTTATCGAGTGTTGCAACTAGAAATGGTGGCCCTTGCTGTTTTGGAGTGATATTTCTGATTGGGGTACAAATACAGAAACCTGAAGGAAACCAGCCTGCCAGCCTTGATCTCAGCTTGCATCTCTTGTTTGGGCTTGGCTGACATCTGGGTGACTTCCCAAGGCCATTATATAGCAATGTCAAGGGGATGGGAGGAGCTCCCTCAGGGAGGAGCTGAGCTTTGGTCTCTGAGTAATCAGGCACCAAGCTGGGGAATTACTACCTGAGCTAACAGGAGGGATAGGTACCCTATAAATTATGTGTGGATGTCAATCATTAACACCATTCATGGCATCTAAACCAGAAAACCAGTATTTGGGGTTGCTGTGTTGGCTCCTCATGAAGCTACGTTTCTTAAACTCCAGGCTTGCTTGTTTCAAGAATGAAGGGGACATGCATATTTTAGTTCCAACTTAAAATTGTGCTATTTCTCATCTTAGCTATTTGACTCTAGTAGGGAAAGAAGTCTTGTCAGGACCTCCCTCAATCAGAACTGTTGCCTCCTCAGCACAGGTCCAACCCCACACTTTCCTGTTCTTTCCCAATGGGCAGCAGTTCAAGCGGCAGGGCATGTGTGTTTATTTATCCTTTATTTGTTCTTTCCTACGAGTATATTGTGAGCAACTGTGAAGTGCTGGGCCCTGTGCTGGGCACTAGTATTTCTGAAATGAACTGGAGATGAGTTATCCCAGCAGAGACCTGTCCAAGGCAGCTCTGCCCTGCGTGTATGCACTTCCTACCCCACCCCTACTGCTGTCTCCCCAGTCCTGGTCAGAGGCGGGCCCAGGTCTGTCCACACTCAGCATTGCAGGGTGCTCCCAACTGGGCTCCAGCCATGAGTTCACCTGAAGGTGCATAGATCAGGAACATGTGGTGGGCCCAGGGCAGTGCAGATGAGGTGCATAGATGATATGATCATGGATTCTGCAGTCAGACTGCCCTTTCTGAAGCCCAGTTTAGATATGTCATGCAGATGACACTAGTTGGTAAAGAATTTTCCTGCCAGTGCAAGAGACATAAGAGACGCAGACTCAATTCCTGGGTTGGAAAGATCCCCTGGAGGTGGAGGTGGCAACCTGCTCCAGTATTCTTGCCTGGAGAATCCCATGGACAGAGGAGCCTGGTGGGCCACAGTCCAGGGAGCTGCAAAGAGTCAGACATGAATGAGCAACTGAGCACACGCTTTCCCTTGAATACCATCCTGGGGCCTCACTGCCTGCAGTAACACATGCAGTTGATCCCAGCCTGTGACATTCCTTGTGGTACAGCTCGTCTGTGCTTCCCATTCACCAAGCCTCAAACGTAAGCACCCATCGTGCCCCTCTAGGTGGGCTGTTTTCTCAGCTGGGATTGCCCTTATTCCCTTTCAAAATCTTAGTCTTCAAGCCTCAGCTTCAGTGATGTCTTGCCTCTTCCCAGCTCCTGCAAATATCCTGGCTTATTACCGATACAGTCGAAGAATACCCTGGATTTCCATCTCTGCTCTGACACTTAAACTGTGATATTGCACAAATTACTTAACCTCAGTGACTTTCCTCCTCTTTAAAATAGTTCCTCCAGCCAACACCCATGAGCCAGTGCCCTGCTGTGGAGGGCTCATGGGGAGTGCAGGGCTGGGCCTGATCACTAAAAAGGAGATGCAATGAGATTGCTGAGCTGTGGAGATGCCTTTGGAAGACAGAGGGTTAAGGAAGAATGACTTGGGACTTACCTGGTGGTCCAGTGGTTGCGAACCTGCCTCCCAATGCCAGGGATGAGGATTTGACCCCTGGCCATGAACTGAGAGCCCACATGCTACAGGGCGGCTAAGCCCATGGCTTCAGCTAGAGAAGCCCAGCACCACAGGTACTGAACCGTCACCTCTGGAGCCCACACTCCACAGCTCAGCACGGCCGAGAGAGCACAGGGCAGAACGGTTCTGTCCTGCCTACCTAGAGCTGCATCTGTGCCCACTGTCAAGCCCCGTGAGCGCCTCAGGAACCAACTGCTCTTTGTCTGGTTTATTCTTCAGTGTTTCTGTGAATCTCAGATAGGGTGACCAGCTGTCCTGTTTTGCCCATGACCATCCTGATTTTAGCCCTGAAGCTCTTGAACCTGGGAAAACTTGCAGCCCTGGGCAAACCAGGAGTCTTGGTCACTCGAGGCCAGTGACCCACTGATGGGAAGGGGATGGGGGGCTGCAGGCCTGGGCAGGCTCTGCATGCTGAGTCCGGCTGGGCCTTGCACGTGCTGGGTTGCCTCATCCTTGCAGTCCTTCTCTGGGGGTGTTCCAGTCCTCATTCCACAGCGGAGGAAGCGAGGCTCTCAGCAGTGAGGGCTCTGTCTGCAGGTCTCACAGCTATGAGGTCCCCAGGGTGAGCCCCTGTAGACCCACCCACAGCAAGTGTCTCCACCACACCTCGCCACACCTGGAATGACCCTTCCGTGACGGGACTCATCACTCCAGCACCCTGCTCCAGTCCTTCCAAGTTAGGACTCTGAGACTTGGCTTTCTGACTCATAGTTTAGCTGCATACAGTCTTTTTTTTTTTAATGTAATTTTATTTATTTTTATTCAGTTAGTTTTAGTTGTGCTGGGTCTTCACTGCTGCACGAGCTTCTCACTGCAGTGGCTTCTGTTGTGGAGTGCCGGCTCCAGGCACCAGGGCAGAGGCTCAATAGTTGTGACACACAGGCTTGGTTGCTCCTGGATCAGGGATCAAACCCATGGGTCCTGCATCAGCAGGTGGATTCTTTACCACTGAGCCACTGGGGAGGCCCCGTAGCTGCACACAGTCTTGATAAGGAGGCTCATGACGATGACGCTTGTTTCCTGGGTCTCTCCTGATGATCACACAGACTGGATAGGTGGCTTTCCAGATAAGTGAGGTGAAAATGAGTTGTGCTGATTAAGGCGCATCCTCCATAACAGGTAATATGTATCTCCCCATTAATTCATGTTCTTTTCTTCTGAAACTGTGGCCCAAATACTAAACAGTATTATCCTTTATTGTGATTTGGCTTGGCTTTCTCACAAGGAGGATATATTTAAGGGAATAGATCCTTAAATAATCAATTTTTAAAGGCAGTGAAGCACTACCTCTGTAATTTACTTGTAGGAAAGGAATAAGGACCCATCCTGAGTGCTATTTTCCAGCCTGCTGCTCGGTAGCTGGTGGCGCTTGCCGGTACTTTCTCTTTGACTGGGCTCCAGTGGGTGTCAGCAGCTCTAGGAAGTCAGGTTTTCAGGAAGCCCTTTGGTTCAGGTTCCAGTGACTTCTGTCCTGCTGATGTCTTCAGTTCATGACCTCTTCCTTAAAGGAAGCATCCGCATCTATCTTGGAAATTGGTAGAATTTAGTTCTTTTCTTCCCTCCATAAAGAATTCGAGTAAATATGAAGAGCAAGGTAAACTTTTAAACTTTGCTCACCAGATTGGTCTACTCAGGAGAACTTTAAAAGATTTCTTAAACATTTTTTTAATTATCAATTTAATTAGTGTGAAAATTCAAAATGATATAAATGTGTAACTTAAATTTTCTGTTGCAATCCAATCTCTAATGCCCTATTAATAGAGCACATATTACTCCAACATTTTTCTATACAGAATATATACATATTAGAACATATTTACTCATATGTAAATAAGATCATAGCATACTGTTTTACAAATGTAAAAGAACATTTTTTTGGCTGTGCTGGGCCTTCAGTGATGCGTACAGGCTCCCTCGAGGTGTGGTATGCCGGCTTCTCCTCGCTGCGGCTTCTCTTGGTGTGGGGCCAGGCTCGGGAGCACGCGGGCTTCCGTAGTTGTGGTACTCAGGCTTAGGTGCCTTGAGGCATGCAGACTCCTCTAGATCAGGGATGAAACCGTGTCCCCTGCATTGGCTGGTGGTTTTCTAACCGCTGAACCATCAGGGAAGTCCTATAAATTTATTTTTTAACTGAATACCATGTCATAGATATCTTCCTTGGCTCACACAAAATTCATTCTTGTTCATGGCTGCCTGGCATCCATTTTACACGTGAAATCTGATTTACTGCATCAACTTCCTTGAGTAGAACGTTTGAGCCAGGTCTGAATGTTGGCCTGGCCACTCAGTTCCTCTGGACTTGTTCTGGAATGATTTTGGCATATGGTGCAGGGGTGGTTACTCATTAATTCAACTTTTTAAACAAGCGACACACATTTTGCCTTTAAATGCTTAGAACTATTAATTTTCCTATTAATCTTTGTCATAGACAGTTTATTCATAATTCTATGTATCAGGAAGAGGAGGAACTCTTTGTTCCTAAAACCTAATTAAATGCCTGATTCATTTGTCAGATTAGGAGGAGGTTTCTCTGATCAAAAGAAAATACAGAAGCTAACAAGGACCAGTTGGCCAGTTTGCAACTGTGTCAGCATCTGAAAACCTTGGGCTTACTATTTTTGTTTTTCAGTTTTGCTGTTTCTTGAGCCAAAGTAACTGAAAGGCTCGAAATGGAGGTTCCCGAGGTCCCTATTAAAGTGCTTCCTTGGAGGCTCAGATGGTAAAGAATCTGCCTGCAATGAGGGAGATCTGAGTTTGATCCCTGGGTCCGGAATATCCCCTGAAGGAAATGGCAACCCTCTCCAGTATTCTTGCCTGGAGAATCTCGTGGAGAGAGGAGCCTGGCTGGCTATAGTCTATGGGGCCAACAAGAGTTGGACATGACTGAGCGACTAACACATTTCACTTTTTTTCTTTGTGTGTAGCAACTTTTGTTTGTTGTTGCTGTTTAGTTGCTAAGTCATGTCTTTTGTGACCCCAAGAAGTGTAGCCCACCAGGCTTCTCTGTCCATGGGATTCTCCAGGCAAGAATACTGGAGTGGGTTACCATTTCCTTCTCCAGGGGCTCTTCCTGACCCAGGGATCAAATACGTGTCTCCTGCATTGCAGACAGATTTTTTACCACTGACCACCAGAAAAGTGGAACCACCCAAGTAGCAACATTTCTGTGAGAACATTTCAACAAGGCTCACCTCCTTGTTCACATAATTATTAGTTGTTTATTTACTCATTCAACAAACATTTATTGGCCAATTGCTGGGTGTCAGGTGTTATGCTGTGTACACGGAATACTAAGATGTAGAAAGCACTTTTACTTCCTACCCTCCAAGGGCTGACCTGAAACTTAACCTCTGTTTCCTTCCGGAGAGAGAGAGAGAAAGCAAATGTGGCAAAATGTTAGTAATTGGTGAATTTAGTAGAGGGTGCATAGATATTAATTATACTTGTCTTTCAACCTTTCTGTGAGCTTAACATTTTTAAAAATGAAGTTGGGGAGAAAATATTTTTCTGTTACTTGGCAGCTGTAATTCTTAAAAGCCATTATTACCTCCCAGTTTTTCAGTGTAGAACCTTTTGGATTATCCCCAGCCACTTAGCATAAAATTTAGGAGAGGAATGGTAATAGGATATTCCGCGGATATGTGTGCATGTACTAAGTTGCTTCAATCATGTCCAACTCTTTGAGACCCCATGGACCCCATGAGCCCACCAGGCTCCTCTGTCCATGGGACTCTCTAGGCAAGAATACTAGAATAGGTTGCTGTTTCCTATTCCAGGCGATCTTCCCGACCCAGGGATAGAACCTGAATCTCCTGTGTCTCCTGCATTGCAGGCAGATTCTTTACCCAGGCAGATTCTTCTACCCCTGAGCCATTAGGGAAGCCCATATTCTGGGGATAGGAGAGGACAATGAGAAAAGTAACAGATGTGGTTACCTGCAGCCACAAAGCAGAAGCCCTGAGGCAACTGGGCACCCAACAAGTAAAGGGGTTAAACAGGAAGTGGAGGTGGAAACCCAGGCATGGGCTCCAAACCCGAATCCTGCCCTACCCCGTCTCCAACCATCCCTGGCCATTCTGTGTGTGTGTGGTTGGCAGGGAGAGGGGGCTGGTACAGGTTTGTCACATTCTGTGGCCTCCACTGGCAACCACTGACCTTTGATTTGAGCATAGAGGTTAAATATTTGAGCTTTGGAGTTGGCGACCTTTGTGAGAATCTCAGCCTTGCAGGGTGAACTTAAACCAGCTAGTGAATCCTTTTGGTGCTGGAGTTTGTTACAGCCTGGATAGAATTGCAGGGGGTTGTGTGATGCTTTAAAGACACAGTGGTGTGTGAAGCAGTTAGCACAGGGCCTGTGCCTGGCACCTACTTAATAAATGTATCATGACATGTACTATCCTAGCCAGTGGCTCAGCTTTTCATCTGCACACTCATGCAGAAGTCTCTGCTTGATGCCTCTTTGCCTTGCCCACCCCACAGCTGTAATCAGCAGGTTCTGTCCTCTGCTCCCACACACATCCTAAGCCAGACCCCCTCACTCTTTTCAAGGCTGTCTCTATTTGTAGCCGCTGCGGCAGCCACCTGACTGTTCTTCCTGCCTCCACACTGGCTCCCTCACCCCCAGACGTTCTCCATGGTGGGCTTTCTCAAGCTCGGTGGAGAATGTCACCTTTCTTCTCAGCCTTCTTACGGCTTCCCATCACCCCGACTCTCACATCACGACCTGAGTCCCGCCCAGCCCTCCAGCCTCGGCTGCTGAAATCCCCCCAGCTCCCTGCGCTGTACATTCTGGCCTTCCTTCTGTCCCTCAGATGTGTCAGTTCACTCTCACTTCAGTCTTTCAGTTGCCTTCTCTGCCTGAAATGCATGTCTTCACATGGTTGTCTCCTTTTCCTCTCTGTCCCTTGGCTCCAGTTCATTTCCACAGAGAGGTTCTCTCTGACCATCCTGTCTAATGTTGTGTACCACCTGTTTCATTATCTGTAAAGCACTCATAAAGTGATCTTGTGTGTTTATGTAACTCTTGTATGTCTCCCTTATACAATGGAAGCTCTAGGAAATAGTGAGTGATAACCTTGTGTTTTGTTCAGTGTTCTAGCTTGGGATGCCATAACAAAATATGGCAGACTGGGGAGGTTAAGCAACACAGATTTATTTTCACACAGTTTAGATAGAGGCTGTGAAGTCCCAGATCAAGGTTCTGGCATGGTTTGGTTTCCAAGGAGAGTTCTCTTCCTGGCTTGCAGACATCTGCCTTCTCACTGTGACCTCAAATGGTCCTTTCTCCATGTGAGAGAGAGACTGTTCTTATAAAGACACTAATCCCTATGGACTTTCCTGGTGGCCCAGTGGTTAAGACTCCACACTTTTCAGTACAGGGGTTGTGTTTGACCCCTAGTTGAGGAACTGAGATTCCACATATCATGTGGCGTGGCAAGAAAAACCCAAAAAAGCCAAACCACTAATCCTACTGGAGCAGGGGCCCACACTTATGACCTCATTTAACCCTAATTCCTCCTTAGAGACACCACTTCCAAATATAACCACCCGGGTGGGGCGGGGAAGGGCTTCAACATAGAAATTGGGGGGAAGGGGACTGTAAACACTCGGTCCATAATATTCACCTCTGTAGCGTCAGCATCAGAACCCAGAAGAGAGCCTGACAGGTAATGTGCGCTAATTTGCTTCAGTTGTGTCCAACTCTTTGTGACCCTCTGGACTGTATGTAGCCCACCAGGCTCCTCTGTCCAAGGGACTCTCCAGGCAGGAATATTGGAGTGGGTTGGCATGCTCTCCTCCAGGCGATCTTACCAATCCAGGGATCGAACCCATGTCTCACGTCTCCTGCATTGGCAGGCGGGTTCTTTACCACTCGCGCCACCTGGGAAGCCCCTGACATGTAATAGGCACTCAATAAATATTTGCTAAGTAAACGAATGCAGGCTAGAAGGTGACTTCCCTGCGAGCCCATGTAAGTGGCCCCACATCTAGCACTCCATCCCACAGGTCAGGATGTATCACTGTACATTCCCCAGCCAGCCATCAACGCCACGGTGGAAGAGGACATCCTGCTCTCAGTTGACTACTCCTGCCATGGGATCCCCACCATCGAATGGAAGTACACGTCCAGCTGGGGAGTGCAGAAGATCGTGGAGTGGAAGCCGGGGACTCAGGCCAACATCTCCCAGAGCCACAAGGACAGGGTCTGCACCTTCGACAACGGCTCCATCCAGCTCTTCAGCGTGGGCGTGCGGGACTCCGGCTCCTACATCGTCACGGTGACCGAGCACCTGGGGAGCAGCCGGTTTGGCACCATCGTGCTGCACGTCTCAGGTGAGACGCTCCCGGGGACCCCGGTGCCTCTAGAAAATTGGAGTGTGTGGGAGGCCACCTTGGTATTAAGGGATGTTATCTGCCTCCCCACCCTGCAGAGATCCTCTATGAAGACCTCCACTTCGTCGCTGTCTTCCTTGCTTTTCTCGTTGCTGTGGCTGCGCTGCTGATCAGCCTTATGTGGGTTTGTAATAAGTGTGCCTACAAATTCCAAAGGAAGAGAAGACACAAGCTCAAAGGTAATTCTCTGGGCCTTGTGATAATCGATGCCCATGTTACCTTCTTCTCACCAAGAAAGCACCCCCAGCTGAGTGGCAACTCACAGTCAGTGTGTCTTTTGCTTTGCAGAAAGCACAACAGAGGAGATTGAGCTGCAGGATGTAGAGTGTTAGCCAAGACCAGACCCAGTGACATTCCTACCTCAAGAGGAAGATGTGATTTTCCAATGAAAAGGCACACACATGGCCAGTCCCGACCGAACCTCTTGTTCTGCCATAGCCACACGTTGCTGCTGGGGTAGCTGCATGTTAACGAAGCTGACTGCCTGGAGCTGGACTCTGGATTGGACCGTGTCAGTCCCAGTGGCATGGAGGCCAATGAGGAGGAGGGCGGGGCTGTGAGCTGGTGCTGTGCTCAGCCATGGAGCCCCGGTGGCCCAGTGCCGGGTCTGCTTCCTCACTGCACTCTGCTCTGGCAGGGTGGGGGGCACTGGAAGGGTCCCCATGCCCATTGTGCTTGTGCTCAGTCTTTTCTGACTCTGTGACTCCATGGACTGTAGCCCACCAGGCTCCTCTGCCCATGGGATTCTCCACGCAAGAATACTGCAGAAGGTTGCCATTTCCTCCTCCAGGGGGTGTTCCCGACCCAGGGATCGAACCCGTGTCTCCTGTGGCTCCTTGCCTTGCAGGTGGGTTCTTTACCTCCCGAGCCATCGGGAAGCCCCACAGCAGAGGTGGGAGTGTTTCCAGACCAAGCATGCAGTGCTGTAACACACTCTCTGTGCTCTGGTCTTCTCTGCCTGTGGCCGCCTCCAGCTTCTCCCGTGGGGACTGCTGTGAGCACCTCTCAGAGCAGGGAGAGCACCCCCTGCTCCCTGTGGCTTGGAGCTTTAGGGAGAAGAGCTAAATTTATTCTGGGGGGGACCACCATTGGGAACAAGGGACAGGGAGAGAATTGCCTTTCTTTTCCTCTCTCACTCAGCATTAATTAGAGTTTCCCTCCTGAGGCCCCAGGGGAGGCCACTTTGAGGACAGCAGCTCATCTCCACACGGGCGGCCCCCTGACAAGCTGGGGACACCACCTGTGTGAAGGCCACAGCTGCAAGATAGGCAGGAAAGTCACTGCGGGCTTCGAACCTACCCCCTCAGTCACTCACGCTTCCCGGCACGCCAGGGTCTCGCTGGCTCCCAGTGGGCTGGGGAACACCTGGCCCTCACCTACCTCACCCTCAAAGTATCAGGCAAAGCCCACAGTAGCACAGAGCGCTCCGAACAATTAAAGGAAGCTGTGAAGAATCTTCCAGAGCCTAGGACGCAATGGGCGCTATGCCACGTCCTGGAGAAAGTCAAGCACCCTGGAGTGCTGGGGCTCCACGTGCCACTGGGGATGGGCCACAGCTGGCCCCCGCCCTTAGCCTCCGAAGTCACTGGCCACCGTGGGTACCTGTATCTCTCCGTGCCAGCCTCCTTTCAGCAAGCTCTAAAGCAGGCCTGAATTTATCTTACGTCCTTTTTCTCTCCAACATTCTTAGCTACAAGTCAAAGGTACCACTCCGTTTATTGGTGGAATTTGACCTCATTAGCTGTGTCCCCAGCCCTCAGCTGCAGATTCACCCATGCACACATGGAGGAGACCTAGAACATTCTATTCTCCTTCCCTCCAAGTCCCAAGTGTCCATATCACTTCCAGAAAGTTGCCTGGAGACATTAGTATGAGGCTTTTGCCTACATACTATCTCCAGGATTACAGAAAGGAGTCTTTTGGGGTTATGGGAGCTATCATCGATCCAGAGGCATTGCTTGATTCAGAATGCCAGAGAGCAGCTAATCTGCATGACTGATTTGTAGCCCAAGTACATGACAGACACGGGTCACCTCAGGCCACCTCTTGGTCACAGAGGTGTACACAGACACACATGTGCCCTTTCCCCACGCAGCAGCCTCGAACCAGACCTCCACCATGGAGGATGGGTTTCTTGTACTGGTCTCCAACACCATGAGGAAGCAGGATGAGACATGCCAGAAAGGATCAGCCTGACTGTGCCTTTTTCGCACAGCAAGCCCATCAGCAGGAAATCGGATTAAATCTAGTCAGCTGCCAGAACCTCTGTCCTCTTGACACCTTACCTGCTTTCCAGAATTCTGCCTCTCAGCTTCTCAGAAGTCAAGGGTGGTAATCTTCGTATAAAAGAAGTAGAAAAGAATACCCAGCAAGACGTACCAATACAGATATAAATTAAATTTGCTCCCCCACCCCAAACCTTCATCAAAGGTTGTTCCTTCAGCTTTCCATGTCTCTATTTTGCACTTTGAAAGCTCCCCCAAGTTTGAATATTCCTGTGGAAAGTTCTTGATTCTTGAGCCTGGGAGTTCTATTTTCCAAAAAAGAAAATATTAAATCATAGAGGTTTAGCCACTGAACATGTTAAACTGTAAGTTATGTTTCAAGCTGTGAAAAAAATAAACTGTTTTAAAGGCTGAAATAAAACCTAAAAATAAAGCCCCGATCCTTTATTTGTGAGCCTAACCCTGGCAGAGAACTCAGAGGCCTAGAAGAGGTTTATGTCAGCCACAGACAAGCAAAACCCTCAGCCAGAGCCAGGGGCCTGGCAAAGTTTTGACAGTGGAATTAAGCACATTGATTCTAACCATAAATATTATTCAGCAAGTCAGAAAAACACCATTATTCTCCCCTGTGTTATAACCAGACTAATTTGAAGCTCTTGCTTCCAGAATGTGACTTACAATTCAGTAGAGCCCTTCCTGCTTTTGGAAGGGGCCAAATCGAGGATGTGGCGGGTGTATCACCCTGTCAATGGTGCATAGGACACGGGAGAGAACATACGTGCCCTGTGGACAGAATGTCCTGTCTGAGACTGTGATCTCAAAAACCCAGGAGCGTGTACGCTTCTCTCTCATTTCATGGTGTTCCAGGTGGGCAAGGACTGCTGCAAGAGAACCTCGGTCCTGTGGAGTCAAGGGAGATGCTGAACACCCGGCGGGACTTCATGCTCCCTCTGATTTGAAATTGAACTACATACAGCTGAGGAGCCCAGGCAGTGAGAGAGAGGATGGTTATCGGCATGTCTGGCTCAGTTCAGGGATGCAGAGACAAGGCCTGAGAGAGGATTGGGTTCAGAAAGGCTAGATGTCTGTACTGAAGGCAGAGAATAGGTGGCAAACTAGAATCCTCGGAGATGGAACCACAAGGAGCCCAATGTGATGGAGTGAAACTGCAGGGCCATTGGGTGAAGGAAAACCCTGTCTCCATCATCAGCCTTTATATATCCAGTTTGTTTCTTCTGCCGTTTCCAGGGAAGACTCAGATGCTTCTAGTTTACTGAAAGCAGAGTATGTCCTTGTGATTACGGGCAGTGTCTATCCACAGCTCAGCTTCTGATAAGGAACAATGTGAATCTCCAGCACGTGCGCCTGTCTGCACATCCATCACCCGTCCCCACATCCATCACCCGTCCCCACTGCAAGCTTTTCCAACCCTTCAGAACACAGTTACTGGGTCCACTATTTATACTGCTTTTAATTAAAATAAACTTTTTATTGTAGTGTAGTGATAGCTTACAGTGAACGATATCAGATTTGTCATCTTTGAAGATTTAGCCTCGGGACCAGGGACCAGGCTTGATCACTCAAAGAGCTTTTGTACAGCAGTTTTATTAAAGTATAAAAAAGCACAGAGAAAGCTTCTGACATAGACACCAGATGGGGGATGGAGAGTGCCCCCTTGCTAGTCTACGCAAGGGAGTTATATACTTTTTAATTAGTTATTACAATAAATCAAGAGTGTCTCAAGGTTGTAAAGATCTTACTAGACCCACTCCCATAATTTATATTTTGAGAGAACAGGATTAGCCAGGTTTCCAGGAAGGAGAAACTGTCCTCAAGCAGGATACATTGTTGCTATATAACCCTTAGTAGAGTTTAAACTCAGTTGTTTGTTGTGTAATCATCAATTCTGGGCTTAAAGAAAAAAACGTTTTATGTGACTAAGACTAAGGAATGTAGAGGGAAAAAGTTTGTCCTTTCCTCTTCCTTGACAATTCCAGATCCCTGTCTCCTTCTCGAGAACCCCAGACCCCTCTCTCCTCAGGGACCCCAGACTTGTCAATCTGCCTAGGAACTGACTCTCTCAATAGTTGATTTACAATGTTCAGTTGGTTTTAGATATACAACAAAGTGAATCTGTTATGTATCAGTTATATATATATATACACACACATATAGTTGTCTGATTCTTTTGTGACCCCATGGACTGTAGCCTGCATGGCTCCTCTGTCCATGGGATTTCCTAGGCAAGATTACTGGAGCAGATTGCCATTTCCTTCTCCAGGGCATCTCTCTGACCCAGGGATTGCACTCGTCTCCTGCATTGGCAGGCAGAGTCTCACCAGTGAGTGTGTATGTGTGCACACGCACACATGCATGCTGTCACTTCAGTCATGTCCAACTCTTTCTGACCCCATGGACTGTAGCCCACCAGGCTCTTCTGTCCATGGAATTCTCCAGGCAAGAATACTGGAGTGGGTTGCCATGCCCTCCTCCAGGGGATCTTCCCAACCCAGGTCTCCTGCACTGCAGGCAGATTCTTTACCATCTGAGCCACCAGGGAAGCCGATATATATATACATCCACTCTTTCTCAGATTCTTTTCCCATATACAGTACAGAATATTGATAAGTTCCCTGTGCTGTACCAGAGAAGGCAATGGCACCCCATTCCAGTACTCTTACCTGGAAAATCCCATGGATGGAGGAGCCTGGTAGGCTGAAGTCCATGGGGTCACAAAGAGCCAGACACGACTGAGCGACTTCACTTTCACGAATTGGAGAAGGAAATGGCAACCTACTCCAGTGTTCTGGCCTGGAGAATCCCAGGGACAGGGGAGCCTGGTAGGCTGCCATCTATGGGGTTGCATAGAGCCGGACACGACTGAAGCGACTCAGCAGCAGCAGCTATAGTGTACAGCAGGTTCTTATTCGTAATTTATATATAGTAGTGTGTATGTTAATCTCCATCTCCTAATTTATCCCTTCCCTCTACATTTCCCCTTTGGTAACCATAAGTGTGAGATCTGTGAGTCTGTTTCTGTTTAATAAATAAGTGCACTTGTGTAATTTTTAAGATTAGATTTCACTTGTGATGTCTCCACTACCTTTTACACATTAGGTAGGTGTTCACAAAGGAGATAAATCCTTTAAAATTAAAATGATATTGAAGTCCATATATAAAGAAAAATTCAGTCCTACTCAATAAACTCAAGTGTATCCTTCCAGACCTGCTATATATGAACATATCTGTCTATATATACACATACTACAATATGTATATTTAGACTATTCTCTTTTTAGGCCAAGTGGGATTCTATTATACATATTACCTTACAACTTTCTTATTCTCCTTTAATGTTTTTTGGGCATTATTTCATGTCTCTACCTATTCCTAAATATTCTTACTGCCTCCACAATGTAATTCGTAGCATGGATACATTATAACTGTTCATTCACTTAAGAATTTTTATTTCAAGTGGTATCAACAAAAATAAATATCTTGGGCAATCAATTATATCAGACTTGTTCCTTCTGCCGAGACGGCTTCCTCTTGTTAACTAAGGTGTTCAACAGTCATCTATGAATCGCTTCCTCTTAGGAAATTCAATTTTTTATAAGATTAAAAAAATTTTTTTAAAGTATAGGTGATCTACAATGCTGTGTTAGTTTTAAGTGTGCATCAAAGTGAGTCAGTTATACACACACACATTATTTTTCAGATTGTTTTCTACAATAGGGTATTACAAGATATTAAATATAGTTTTCTGTGCTATACAGTAAGTCCTTGTTATTTACCTATTTTATATATAGTGGTGTGTATGTTTGTTGTTGTTGTGTTTTTGTTGCTTTCTTTTTAATAAGTTCATTTGTATCATAGAGTCCACATTTATGATATTTGTCTTTTGTCTTATTTCACTCAGTATTATCTTTAGGTCCTTCCATGTTGCTGCAAATGGCATTATTTCATTCTTTTTTCATAACTGATATTCCAGTGTTGTGTGTGTGTGTGTGGCTATACTGTATCCTCTTGATCTATTCACCTGTTGATGGACACTTAGGTTGCTTGCATGTCTTTCCTATTGCAAATAGTGCTGCAATGAACACTGAGGTGCAGGTGTCTTCAGATTATGGTTTTCTCCAGATATATGTCCAGGAGTACAACTGCTGAATCATGTGGTAACTATTTTTAGTTTTTTGAGAAACCTCCATACTGTTCTTCATAATTTCCATTGGCTGCCCCAATTTACATTCCCATCAACAGCATAGGAGGCTTTTCTTTTCTCCACACTCTCCAGCATTACTTGTAAACTTTGACAAGGGCCACTCCGACTGGTGTGAGGTGATGCCTTTCTAGTTGTGATTTGCACTTCTTTAATAATTAGCGATGGTAAGCATCTTTCCATGTGCCTGTTGGCCCCTGGTACATTTTCTTTTAAATTTACTTAGGTCTTCTGTCTATATTTTGATTGGGTTTTCTGTCTTTTTTTAATGTTTTCTAATATTGGTGGGGTTTCTGTAAAATTTAGCAAAGACTGAGTGCTGGGAGAGAGAAAAAGAACACTACTAATGTAAAATCAAAGGATTCAGCTTCAGATTTGACCTTATCAAGTGCACCCATAGGTCCATTTGATACAACAGACCAGTGGTTGTTCAGGAAATTCTATCTATAAATATGCTAAGGTACCTCACAGTTTGCAGGACTTTTTCTCACTAAAGTGAACTTATTTAATAATAATTCAGTTTTCTGTTTTTATTCAACAATGTTATACAAATGCCAATTAGAATTCTTGGTCAGCATGAAATTGTCAGGACTCTTCACTTTGATTTCATGGTGTTCTGGCAAAGAAATCTGATGGTGAAGTTAGAGGATAAAATGTATGATTTCTGTGGCTGGTTACCACAGACCACAGCTCTCTCTCTGTGTCTCAAGGGGATCGGGATGGGACTATGTGTAGAGGTTAAAAGAGAGGCCATGAATCAAATTTGAGTGGAAGAAGAGATTCTGCCACTGGCCTCATCTTGGTGTATCGCTAAGTCATCAGGAAGTTTTCCAGATTGTATGCTACTTTTCTACCTCAAACTTCTCCCTCATCTACCAGATTTCAAGCCAAGTATAGCCTGAAACAATAGTTCACAATCACTAAATAAGGAAAGGAAAATAGCATAACATGGAAGTTTCTCTGGTGCATAAGCAAGGCAAGTCAGAACATCAGGAGTACAAAAACTCCTCAGTCATTTAGGCTCAACTTTTAGAGAAGTACAAATGAGTGCCTGCATTTGGGACCCCTGTACCATAATTTTAGTCATTCTTTCCAATGTTTACATTGGTCTGTTTTTCAGTTTTACAGACTTCTTGAATAATCCTTAAACAATGATCTTTGTGAAGTATGACTATAAACAAATTTCTGGAAGTGACCTTGCAGATAGTTAACAGCAAACTTCAGGGCAAAAACCCAGTTCTGGTCACTGACTTTTGAGTACCACTTGTGTTACTGTGTGTTTTTTCCAGTGGTCATGTATGGATGTGAGAGTTGGACTATAAAGAAAGCTAAGTGCTGAAGAACTGATGCTTTTGAACTGTGGTGTTGGAGAAGACTCTTGAGAGTCCCTTGGACTGTAGGGAGATCCAACCAGTCCATCCTAAAGGAGATCAGCCCTTGGTGTTCATTGGAAGGATTGATGCTAAAGCTGAAACTCCAATACTTTGGCCACCTGATGAAAAGAGCTGACTCATTTGAAAAGACCCTGATGCTGGGAAAGACTGAAGGCAGGAGGAGAAGGGGAAGAGAGAGGATGAGATGGTTGGATGGCACCACGGACTCGATGGACATGTGTTTGGGTGGACTCCGGGAGTTGGTGATGGACAGGGAGGCCTGGCGTGCTGCAATCCATGGGGTCGCAAAGAGTTGGACACAACTGAAGTGAACTGAACTGTGTTACTGTGCTTGCTGCTTTGAAAACATGAGAGCTTTCTCTGTGGTGAACTGCTTTTCATTCACATCCTAGAGTGATATATAAAGAGAGCTGACTTTAGCTCCAAGTATTTAAGGCATCAACAAAGAGGAGGAGTAGGAAAGTGAAACTCAATGAAAGACCAAGGCAGAGGGTATGAGGAGAGGTCAACCAGAGAGATCGGCTTTAACAATGGACATGGAAAAACTAAATCTTCCACCCACAAATGTGCTGTCTTTACCATCTAGAAATTTTTTATACAGGACATGCTAAAACACCTAAAACACCTTCTCCTACTGATGAATAAAATTAAAACTGGTTATCTGTACCATTTTTCCAACTTCTAATTGCTTTCGGGTGGCCTCGGCCTGCAATGGCTTGAAGCAGGGCTTGGGTTCCCAGCCAGAGGTCAAGGCTGGGTCACAGCAGTGAAAGCACCTAACCTAGCCACTGGATCAGTGGTCAGTGACAAGGGCTCTGGCCCTGAGGCTTTGCAGAAAGGAATTTCCATAAAGAAAGTAGTGAAGCAAATGAAGTAGTTATTAGGAGGAAAGAGTACAGTACCTGGATAGACACACGGGCAGACTCAAAGGGAGAGTCCCTGAGTTGCACCCTCATGGCAATTTAAATCACTTATATGAGGTATATCTTACAATTTTCCCTTGGTCAATCATGTTGATTTGCCTCAGTCACAGTCCCTATCTGGTATATCTCAGGATCCTTTTGTGTGTACACATCTCTTAGCCAAGATGTATCCTACCACAAAGGCATTCGGGTAGAGCATCCCTTGACATTGTAACCCCCTTGGCTTGCAAGGAGCTTTTCTGTGCACGTGTGGCCCGGGGAAGTCTTCTGACTTTGTGAACGAGAAGTATGTGATCTGGGCAGGGCCCAGCCTCGTCCCTTAATCATCAAGGTGCTCTCATCTTGGGAGTTTCAGTCAATAGGGAATGAATATCCACCTGCTTTACCCTGGTGGGGGAGGGGGTCCATCTGCTTCCTGCCTCATAATTAGCTGGATTTTTACAGTTGCTTCATGTTTTACATATGTACATCTTAGAATTTAGCATCTATCACCAACCATAACTAAGCCTTTGAACCAGCCTTGTGGTTAGCAGAGGCATTCCTTCTTCCTATTTTATGGAAAGAGCTTCAGAGAGGATAACACTTCCAAACACACAGCCAAGCAGAAGTAGAGCCAACATTCCAACACAGCTCTTTTGCCAACTGTTAAACACTTGGTGAGGGGCTAATTGGTTTTCTCCAACCTCTCTCCCAAAGGCCACAGCACATCCTTCCAACTGTGGGTAACTCAGGTTGAACCACTGTTCAACCACCACAGCAACTGACCTGCCAGCCACTTTCCCATGCTTACCTTAGCTTCCACTCCTCTCAGACAGGAAGTGACTGATCTCTGAACGTGCCTTAAAACAATGGGGCAAGGAAGGCCTTTGATCACCCGTCCATTCCAACGAAGTATACGTGAGTGGGTGGTAATTATGCACGTATTATCATCCGTTTTACTCCAAGACTGGTCCTTTTACTGGTTTGTGACAAGATCATCATAGAAACAAAATAAAACATTCAAACATTTTTATATTTGACATTCAATTTATGTCCATTATAATAAAGAGAGGGCTTTCATTTTGTATCTTTTTAGATTTGTCTAGTAATTCTATTTTTAATAAATTTTATTATATATATATATTTTTTGGTTGCACTAGGTTCTAAATTGGGGCTCACGGGCTTCTCTCTCAGTTGTGGCATGTGGGTTTCTCTTGTTGTGACCAATGGGCTCCAGAGCACACGGGCTCAGCTGTGGCACACAGGCTCCTCCGCAGTGGAGACACGTGAGCTTAGCTGCCCCTAGGGATGTGGGATCTTAGTTCCGTAACCACATCCCCTGAATGATTCTTAACCACTGGACCACCAGGGAAGTCCTTCCAATAATTCACTTTACTGTATTTTACCAAAAGTATCAATCAGCAAAGTATGGAAATGAAAAAAAAAAAACTAGTCCTTTGCTGAAAGTTTGAGATTCATTGTACAGTTTGAGCCTTCATAAAAGACTCCATATGTGAGCAGATGTGTACAGATTAGCTTCCTATACTTTGCAAAGCAACTTTTGAGACACCATAACTTAGGAAGCACTGGAAATTTTTAAAATACTTGCAGATTTATATTAATCTTTTAATTTCCATGGATAGAAAGATGCAGCAGCTTAATCAGAGGAGGCAAAAACCACACAAAAACACAAAAGTATTATGGTATTTCATGGCTTACAAACTCCATTTATCTTTTAAAGGAGAAATACAAAGGATTTTTAGTTACTTCAGTCATAAATTATTAAGATATCCATCTTTTAAAAACTGAAAGCCTTCCTCATAAGGAAACTATAGATTACTTACAGATTATTTTTAGTGGCACCAAAAGGCCCCTAAGCCCAAATTTCTTATTAAGGGAAGTTCTTTAGATACATTTTAGAGCTGGGGCACTATTTCTAAATTCATGTTATCTGTTCTTTGCAAAATGTATTCCATTAATCCATTAGTATTTTTCCTGGGAAAATGCAGAGACCTAGTGAAATAAGACGGAACAAATCTTTAATGAGAAGAAGCAATCCAGGGTTGCTGGCTGAGGCTGGGGACTGCCAAGGTCAGGGTAAGGCAGAAGCAGAGCAAGGCAAATTAGGTCATTCAAGTGGGAAAAAAGACCAAGGAGAAATGGAGCAAAGCTTAAAGATACAATACTATCTGCCTTCTAAGCCTTCAGGTGGAGCTCTAAGGAACTGCTCAGCAGACTGAGACCCAGGCATGCATAACGAAGACAATCAGAGGGAAAAGTACTTTATCCACTAACACAAGAGCTGGTTTTAGTAGGTCTAGTGGGGAGAGCTCTTAGCAACCCCTGGACTGCCAGACACAACTGAGCAACTTCACTTTCACTTTTCACTTTCATGCACTGGAGAAGGAAGTGGCAACCCACTCCAGTGTTCTTGCCTGGGAGAATCCCAGGGATGGGGGAGGCTGGTGGGCTGCCTTCTATGGGGTCACACAGAGTTTGACACGACTGAAGTGACTTAGCAGCAGCAGCAGCAATAGCAGCAGTGGGGAGGGCAGGACAGGCTCCACTGGTTGGAAAGTACTTTGCTGCACTCAGGAGAAAGGCTCTGCTTCCCTCACTGTGAGGGAATTCCTGTATGAAAGCTGGGTCTTAAGAGTGTTTAAATATTCTTAAACAATAACAAACAATGGAGTGATATGACATATTCATTTAGGTTAAGAGTTCAGAGTATCTGGAATTTTTAACCATAATCTTTATTTGATGTCAACATCAAAGGGATATTTTAAAAAGCTAATGTCAATCCATGTTAGTAATATTTCAAGTCAACTGCATAAAAAAAGTACATCTCTCCATGTTTGTATACACTATAACTGTACATAAACTTTTGCATTTTAAAGCACTTGTCACTTATAAAGTGAAAGGTTTCAAAATGCTAAGTAAACATTTGCTAATCATTATTTTTTAAAAACAATATTTCTTTAGAAGATACCTCTTCTTTGTGCTTATTGTTGATCTGCAAACATTCCTTAAAGTTTCTGGAAACTTCTCTGGGGAAAAAAATCTGGAAACTGATTCAGAAAAAAAATCACAGTAGACAAGGACTAAGTGCAGACATAAGCAGCTCCATTTTATAAACAAAGTTTCGGCCTTCCATTTTATTCCACTGAACTTCTTTGAATGGCCCACGAAGATGATTCCACTTGCTATCTTGTAAAACATCACTTTTTGGAAGGTCTTTACATTGGTTACGGGGAAACTGAACCATAATCTTGCTGCCACTTTCAGGGCCATTACGAACTGTGGAGCAAAACCAAAATATCAATATATTCATTGTTCAAGCTAGAAACAACAAAGATCACACAACTTCACTTTCCATGAGCATAAAAAGCCTTGTCTACCAACTTGAAAGTACTTACTTAAAAGTACTTTTCAGGTTCAATATGCTAAAATAAAATTTACTAACTTATAGATACTGTGTGTATTTGTGTGTGCGCTCAGTAGTGTCTGACTCTCTGCAACCCCACAGACTGTAGCCAGCCAGGCTCCTCTATCCATGTATAGTTTTCCAGACAAGAATACTGGAGTGGAAAAAAAAAAAAAAAAGAATATTGGAGTGGGTTGCCATTTCCTACTCCAGGGGATCTTCCCAACCCAGGGATCAAACTCAAGTCTCCTGCATCTCCTGCACTGGCAGGTGGAGTCTTTACCACTGTGCCACCTGGAAAGCCCCTTATAGATACTAGGCTGGTAAAAATATTTATGAATTAATGTTTGTAATATAAAAATGTGGCAAAGATAAGTGTTGGTTTAGGAAAATCACATGTTCTTTATATTTTCAGATCATCTTTTTTTTTTTCCTAAAATACTTGATAACCTAATCATTTAACAACTTAGTTAACATACACCCACAATGTGATGAAAGTCAAACGTTCAAAATCAGAACTGGAAGGGATGGATGAAAGATTATTCTGAATATGAACTTCAGGTTTTAATGAGGCTTTATAACTCAAACAAGAAGAAAGGGTATTTAGAAATTCTTATCAAGAATGGTCTTGCAATGATCAAGCCTACAGATACACAAGCTGTGATCCTGTGGGGAAGAATGTCTAACTACCTACTCTTTCAAATATTTAGAGCAAGTATTAAAGAAGATCACACTGAAACGATATATAATTTTCAACAAGACAAAATGTATACATGCCTATCAAAGTGCCCCATTCATGGTAGGTGCTTCACAAAACACCTCTCTGTTCTATCCCTTGACCATCTTTAGGATCAGATACTATTCTTCTTGCACATTTGCAGCAGTATATTTATAAACTTAAAAAAATTTTTTTGGCCCCATCATGCAGCATGTGGGATCTTAGTTCCCTGACCAAGGACTGAACCTGGGTCCACAGCAGTGAAAGTGAGTCCTAATTACAGCAGGAGTAATAATGCTGATGGCATTTTTCAGATAATCTCCCAGGAAAATGTGTTGTCAAGCAAAACATCTTTTATAACTACTATAAAATAACCTGTTGCTCTGAATAATAGCTATGATGAGATAAACACTCAGCATAATTAATAAAGGAACTCACCTACTACAGAGGTAAGTTACTCTTATGTATGGTAACTACTAAAGCTAAATAAAAAGGCCAAACTCCCAAAGGTCTCTTTACATTCAGAAAAGTAGAAAGTACCTGAGATAGCATAGTCACCATTCGGGGAGGCCACGGTTATGGCAGAGGCATTGCCAATGCTCTCTACAGGCCCCAGTCCCACGTGATTACTGAAGCTCAGGACCTGCCAACCCATAACCTTGGCTAGCTGCTGAACTGCGTGCACCTGATGCTGTGACATCTGTAAATGAAAAAGGAAACTTCATTGACAATCAGGTATTTACTGGGCAGTAACTTGACATCATGACTGTAAAGTGAAATTTCATTGGAGTTTTCGCTGCCTAGCAAAGAAACCCTATCTTATGCTTCAGGAATTCTCCTCTGTGTAGGGCAAGAGAACAAGATCCCACGTTCCACTGCAGAAGCTAAAATAGCCTGATACTTGCTTTCCTGTACACTGGCAGTGGGAACACAGTCCACAGGCTGAACCTGGCCAGCTGGAGCCTCCCACCTGGATCACTGAGTTTGGAGGAACATTCAAACAGCAGTGTAGCTGAGTATCTTCCACTGGCCCTGTCAAGTCTACTCTCTAACCTAGTTTGTTCTGGGAGGCTGTCACACTAACAGCTTTTGTATCAATCCTTAGTAAAGAGACAACCCTGAAACCACCTTGATAGACCCTGACTGATGCACAGGGCAATTAAGAGTGCGCCTGCCACCGGCAAGGAAGGTCGTGGTGTTGGGATGCAGCAGCAGGGGCCCCGCCTGCCCGTGGTTCTCACATCTGGCTTCCTTTGATCCTGAGCCATTCGCAAGCCTTATTCTTTAGACTTCGCAATTCTGGAAGTTCTCTAAAAGGCTTTTATTACACTTCTGCATGTGTTCTTAAGCTAACCGAAGCTATTTTAGGTACAATCAAACAAGAGCTGCCATACCTCACAAATGCCCTTTAAATAAAGGCACCATAGAGGCAAATCAAGTATAACAGATAGGATGATGAGGGTCAGTATTTTTGTAAAAACTTCTGTGAAATATAAATATGTGTTTCATGTGAAAGATATATTAGCATTTCAAAAACCAACCCTTTATCCCATAACTCAGTATTTCAATGGATCATCACAACTCCATGAAGAAGGTAGGAAAAATACTGTTCTTACTTTATAGATGAAAGGAAAAAAGGTCAAAAAACTTGTTGAGTGTCACAAAGCAAGTCTGTGGTATAGCTTGTACTAGAACTCAACGCTTTCCATACTGTCCCTTTCTATGAGGAACGCTGTCCTAGGGCTTATGCATAAAGTGTTCCATTCATCATAATGGAGAATGGATACTACAGTTTTGTATTTGATCGTCCTTTCTCTGGTTTTCTTGGATTAATACTTCACTTTCACATGGTCCTGGAGGTGTAAATCTCGGCTAACAGGAGAAATTTTAAAAGTTTGGTAGTCTCAGAACTGGTCACGCATCTTAAATACAAACTAACAGCTGAAACAAATCTAGCACAGTTTATCAACATTGTCAATTAGCCAAAAGGTGGTAAAATGTGCACTAGAAATCACTGTTTAGCCGCTCAGTTGTTTCTGACTCTCTGTGACCCCCTGGACTGTTGCGCTCTAAGCTCTTCTGTCCACAGGGACCCTTCAGGTAAGAAGAGTTGCCATGCCCTGCTCCAGCAGATCTTCCTGATCCAGGATCAAACCTGCATCTCTTTGTGTCTCCTGCACTGGCAGACGGGTTCTTTACAACTGAGCTACCCGGGAAACTCTGCACTAGAAATTAGTTGGCAGGAAGAAACGGCTTTTAAAAAATAATGTTACTTCTTATCGGCTTTGTTCTTTCAACGGGTAGAGTGGAAGGGGCTCAGGAGCTGTGTTACCTGGGACAGAAGGAAGTCCTGAAGCTCCTGGCCCTCATGAGACAGTGTGATCACCCTCCCATCTCTGTGCACGACCCGGATCTGCTCAACTCCAATATTCAACTGCAGCTGAATGGACCTTTATAGACAACACACACTAAATCAGAAATGTCCAAAATTACCTTATACAAATGTCAAGAACCTTTAGAGCAAAGAAAAACAATACAGCAGTTTTGATAATCTACACCAAGACCCATGGGGGGAAGAGTTTCCTCAGGTTCAGTGAAAACTATCAGACTCCCACTAAAATACTGACACCATAGGCCACAGACCATCAGTCTACTCAGAAGGATGCAGGGCAGGAAGCACAGCTTGTCACCCTGCCAACAGCCCCTGCTCCTCTTCTCCTGTGGGCCCTGAGGCTGTCAACGCAGCAGCCACACACCTGTGCTAAAGAAGAAGAGATGTGCACTGAGAGCGTGTGAGGCCCGCCCTGACCCCAAAACCTGGGTCCTCACAGGAGCCATGCATTCTTGCAACAGCTTCACAGGCCTGGATTCCAGGGTCCCCACAGGAGACTCGGCCCACTGATAACACTCACCCCACCCTGGGACATCCAAAGCCGCCCCCAGCAAGGGCTTGTAATTTCTCCCAGTCCAGAACGATTTTTACCAACTGGGGATCATTTTTGCCATAAGCAGTGTTGCCTAGTAACATACATGGCATCTTTCCTTATCAAGTTACTAGGTAACTAGAGTGAGAGAGTTAGCCAAAGGTCAAATTCTCATACAGAAAGGAATAACGGTTAACTTTTCACTTTCTTCTGAAATAATCAGCTAACAAGTCAAAATACATATGCTCTACCAACTCAGCTTAGGTCAAACGAACTCATAAAATAACCAATGAATATATATATACAGGTCACAAAGCTCTTCCAAGTCAGTTCACAAATTTTTAGCGTATAGTATGTACAAGAAACACAAAACTCCTCAAATAATCCAGGTGAACAAATGCAGAAAAAAACAGCATTATAGCTTTCCACATCTGATAGTACCTCTTCTTTCCTAACTTTGCTTTTACAGCAAATATTTAAGAATAAAAACCATTTTGGTAACTATATGAAACTGTAATTTTGATGAATTAAAGTTTATACATTTCTTTTGAAGGGAAAAAAAAAAACAAAATTCACAAGGCTTAAAGAAGAAAAAGACTTATAAATCTAACCACATTTCTGAATCTTCTTTTTTAAACAAAGGTATAAGGAAAAAGAAAGTTGTATCACTATTGGTGGGCGCATATACGTGGCAATTACTCTGAAAAGCAAATCAGGTCTTCCCTGGTGGTCCAGTAGTTAAGAATCCATCCTCCAATGTAGGGAACTGGGGTTCAACCCTTGGTCAGGGAACTAAAATCCCACATGCTGTGGGGCAACTGACCCCACGCACCACTAATGGAGAGAACCTTGCACACCACCAGCACCACTAGAGGGTCCTCCACGCAGCACAAAGGCCCCAGTGCCACAACTAAGACCCTACACAGCCAAAGAAAGAATTTTTAAAAAGGAAGAAGAAAGAAAGGTAAATCAGTAACAATAACGAAAATCTTAAATGTCCTCATCTTTGACACAGCAATTACACTTGGAGGACTTTATCCTATAGACATGGTTGCACAAGTACAAATCACTGTTCTGGCATCCAACTAAAATAAAATGTCCAATGACAGGAAATTGGGGGTTGGTTCTAAGAAAGAGAACTACTTTCCATTTTAAAAAGTGTAAGATGACCCTACCAGCTACAGAAGGTAGATAAGGACATTCTATACTTCCTTCCACTTTCTCTCCTGTCCTGACACTGACTTCTCTGCACAGAAGTTTAAAAGGTGTATGCTGGATTCAATGCCCATAATCCCACAGTTGTTTCATCTTAGTTGTAGATGCAAACAATTCCAAGTTGATCAATTTTTTCTTTTCCTCTCCTTAGTGCTGTAAGTTTGTACCTTTTGACCATCTTCCCCAACATCCCACTACTGAAAACAACCAATCTACTATCTGTGTATTAACTTGTGATTTATGAACGTAAATCAAGTAGACAGCTTCTCCAGGAATGCTGGGGACAGAAGTCATTAAGGACACAATCTTGAACTGGAATAGACAGAGGGGTTATTTCAGGCTAAACATTATGGAAAGTATGGGCTCTAGTATAAACGACCCTCTTCATTTCAAATACCCAAGACTGGCCATTGCCTCCAGGCAAGAACTGAAGTGGATCGGAGTTTGAGAAAGCATGGAAGCTTTCCACTCAGTGCTGGGGTTCACTCCTGACCATAGCTCAAATATGCAGCATTTACATAGAGACTATGTAAATAGTCTCTGTGACTAGAGACTATTAAATAAAGACTCTTTTGGACATTCTTACCTGTCATTTTTTTTTCCCTGTATATTTTGGCCTTATCATGTGGCATGTGGAATCTTAGTTCTCCAGCCAAGGACAGAACCCACAACCCATGCAGAGGAAGCATGGAGTCTTAACCACTGGACTGCCACGGAAGTCCTTATCTCTTACTTTTAAAAACACTCTATAGCTCAAATAATTTACTGGAATGTTATGCTTCCCTATCAAATAAAACCCAAAATCTTGATGTAATCACTCTGAAAACGTCAATACATAAAAAGCAACTTAATGTATTAAACAACTTATTTTCAATACTTACTTGCATATCTGTTCATAGCCTTGTGATGTGATTAAGACTTTCACACTAGATTCATAAACATCATTAATATTTGACCAATGAGCCTGTATCTGAGGATCTTCAATGCGACTTGCTAAGCTGTCAATAGTTGCAGCAGTCCTTTTAAAGAAAAGAAGTTCAAGTTTTTATAGTTACCATATAAAATAATAAGGTGATAAACTGCTTATCAGTTTTATGACTATTTGAAAACAGATGGTGACTTTCTGAAAATACCACTATTTGAAAAGCAAAGATTTAAAAGAAAAGTCAGATGTAGCTCTGATGTACTGGTTCTCAACTTCACATCACAACACATTCTCAGGCCACATTGATTTCCTTTTAATTCCATTTGTTTTCTGCCACTCGGAAAATCTTACCAGAACACAAGTGAAAGGCATACTTCTAGGGTACTAATCTAATCTCTAAAAAGAATATAAATTATCCATAAATATCAGTATTTGATCCCTGGTAACAAATAACTTGGCACATACCTACACTTGAGAACTATTACTGTCATGGAATTAGTATTTTCAAGAAAAGCTAGAGAGATTTACTGCACAATTAAAACCTATATCCCAAGAAAGATAAGTATAGTGAGAAATAAGATTTATCAAGTGATTATTATGTACCAAATACTGTAATAAGTGTTTTCATGAATTATTTTAACCTTACGAACAACAAAAGTAGACACTACTATTATTACCTCCATTTTTCAGAAGGAACAAAAGCAGTTTAGCAATGTTTAGTGACTTCCCCAAAGTTTGAAGCTGTTTGGAGCACAAAACCTGAGGTCTAACTCCAGAGCCAATAATCTTTCCTTTACATTTTATACACACTAATGAATAGCCACTGCCTATAAACAAAGCATAAATTACGTAAATCAACCAAACTACTGAGATCCTCAGTGTCTAAAATCTGATATTAGCACTTTATCAGCTAGAGAAGGAAAAGGCATGAGGAAATGGAAGAAATGAGAATAGCTATTGAGGACAAGGGATTTTTATATCAATTTTTATATGTTCTTGTATCCTGCTTCAGCTCTAGTACTAATTTCTTTCCGTCCATTTTTAACTTTCCTTTCTTTTTCTGTGATTTGTTTCCCTGGCAGTGCTCCAAGAATTTTTACAGCAGAAAAATTTGTGAGAGTTTTCATCTCAGTATTAACATATATCAACAAATTAGAAAAAGATACATAACAATTGAGAATTGGTAAAAGAAATCATGGAATATTCACACAATGGGCTATCACGTAGCTAATTAAAATATCTTTGAAGGCAGGGTATAAAATTTTATGATACCATATTTACTTAAGAAAAAAAATGCCCTGACACATATACTGTTGACCCATGAACAGTGGGTCTGAACTGCACCTGTACAGTTACAAGAGAATCTTTTTCACAAAACAATTACTATAACATTGCATAATTCATGGTTGCTTGAATCCAGGAATGGAAAATCTGGGAAATGGAGGAACTGCCTGTTTGGTGGCCAAGCATAACTCATACCTGGATTTTCAATACAGAGGGTCGGTACCCCTAACTCCTGTGTTGTTCAATGGTCAGATGTATGTAAAAATATATGAATGTTAACCGTATGGAATTACACAGATAGGTCGATACATTTAGAACATTATTTCTATACCTAAGGGGAGAAAAAGGAACATTTTTTAAAGTTTTGCTGCTTTCAAGATTACAACTACTATTCTGAAACTCATTAGCTGCTCACTCGTGTCAGGCTCTCTGAGACCCCATGGTTGCATGGACTGTAGCCCGCCAGGCTCCTCTGTCCATGGAATTCTCCAGGCATGAATACTGGAGTAGGTAGCCATTCCCTTCTCCAGGGGATTTTCCCAACCAGGAATCTAACCCAGGTCTCCTGCATTGCAGGCAGGCAGATTCTTTACTGCCTGAGCCACCAGGAAGACCAATTCTGAAACAAAATGGTTCTAAAGATAACTTTTCCCATGCCCCTCATTTATTTCAGGGAATATTTAACTTTACGGTTAATCAGAAATTTGCAACATTAACAATATAGTCAAATTAATTAATAGCTTTTATACTTGAAATGTACAGATGGAAAGTAACAGTCATCTAACCCTAACCCTACTGTTTATAAGGAACCTGTGTATCCACTATTCAATTTGACCAGAGTCTTTTAACCCTAATTGAGAGAGGATTAGATATTAAGTGCTGCTGCTGCTAAGTCACGTCAGTCATGTCCAACTCTGTGTGACCCCATAGATGACAGCCCACCAGGCTCCCGTCCCTGGGATTCTCCAGGCAAGCATATTGGAGTGGGTTGCGATTTCCTTCTCCAATGCAGGAAAGTGAAAAGTGAAAGTGAAGTTGCTCAGTCGTGTCTGACTCTTCACGACCCCATGGACTGTAGCCTACCAGGCTCCTCCATCCATGGGATTTCCCAGGCAAGAGTACTGGAGTGGGGTGCCATTGCCTTAACTTGCCCCAAATTACTNACAGAAAGAGAAATTAAGGAAACAATTCCATTCACCATTGCAACAAAAAGAATAAAATACTTAGGACTAAATCTACCTATAGAAACAAAAGACCTATATACAGAAAACTATAAAATACTGATGAAAGAAAATCAAAGATGACACAAATAGATGGAGAAATATACCAAGTTCATGGATTGGAAGAATCAATGTAAATAAGTATACTACCAAAGCAATCTACAGATTCAATGCAATCCCTATCAAGCTACCAACGGTATTTTTCACAGAACTAGAACAAATAATTTCAACATTTGTATGGAAATACAAAAAACCTTGAATAATCAAAGCAATCTTGAGAAAGAAGAATGGAAATGGAGGAATCAACCTGCCTGACTTCAGACTCTACTACAAAGCCACAGTCATCAAGATAGTATGGTACTTGCACAAAGACAGAAATATAGATCAATAGAACAAAACAGAAAGCCCAGAGATAAATCCACACACCTATGGACACCTTATCTTTGACAAAGAAGGCAAGAACATATAATGGAGAAAAGAATCTCTTTAACAAGTGGTGCTGGGAAAACTGGTCAACCACTTGTAAAAGAATGAAAGTAGAACACTTTCTAACACCATACACAAAAATAAACTCAAAATGGATTAAAGATCTAAATGTAAACTATAAAACTCCTAGAGAAGAACAAAGGCAAAACACTCTTGGACATAAATCACAGCAGGATCCTCCATGACCCACCTCCCAGAGTAATGGGAATAAAAGCAAAATAAACAAATGGGACCTAATTAGACTTAAAAGCTTTTGCACAACGAAGGAAACTCTAAGCAAGGTGAAAAGACAGCCTTCAGAATGGGAGAAAATAATTGCAAACAAAGCAACTGACAGAGAATTAATCTCAAAAATATACAAGCAGCTCATGCAGCTCAACACTAGAAAAATAAATGACCCAATCAAAAATTGGGCCAAAGAACTAAACAGACATTTCTCCAAAGATGATCTACAGATGGCTTACAAACACATGAAACGATATTCAACATCACTCATTATCAGAGAAATGCAAATCAAAACCACAATGAGGTACCATTTCACCCCAGTCAGAATGGCTGCTATCCAAAAGTCTACAAGCAATAAATGCTGGAGAGGGTGTGGAAAAAAGGGAACCCTCTTACACTATTGGTGGGAATGCAAACTAGTACAGCCACTATGGAGAACAGTGTGGAGATTCCTTAAAACCTGGAAATAGAACTGCCATATGACCCAACAATTCCACTGCTGGGCATACACACCAAGGAAACCAGAACTGAAAGAGAAACATGTACCTCAATGTTCATCACAGCACTGTTTACAATCGCAGCCAGGACATGGAAGCAACCTAGATGTCCATCAGCAGATTAATGGTTAAGAAAGTTGTGGTACACATACAGAATGGAATATTAGTCAGCTCTTAAAAAGAATGTATTTGAATCAGTTCTAAGGATGTGGATGAAACTGGAGCCTAGAATACAGAGTGAAGTTAAGTCAGAAAGAAAAAGACCAAAACAGTACATTACGCATATATATGTAATTTAGAAAGATGGTAATGACGACGCTATATGCAAGACAGCAAAAGAGACAGAGATGTATAGAACAGTCTTTTGGACTCTGTGGCAGAAGGCGAGGGTGGGATGATTTGAGACAATAGCATTGAAACATGTATATTACCGTATGTGAGACAGATCACCAGTCCAACTGAGATGCATGAAACAGGGCACTCAAAGCCAGTGCACTGGGACAACCCTGAGGGGTAGGATGCGGGGAGGAGGGGGGGAGCGGTTTCAGGACGGGGGACCCATGTACACCCATGGCGGATTCATGTCAATATATGGCAAAACCACTACAATGTTGTAAAGTAATTAGCCTCCAATTAAAATAAATAAATTTTTTTAAAAAGAACAAAAATGAGCTTTGAGGTTAGGCCTGAAGACTGACTTTGCTAATCTTTTAGTTGTATAACCTTGAGCAAGTGGAACAACTTCTCTGAATCTCAGTTTTACCACCAGTAAAAAATGTGCTAACATGACCTGACCCACAGGTAAGTATTAAATAAGTCAACATATAGGAGAGTGCCTTCCAAAATCCTAAAATGCGGGACAACCGAAAAATATATGGAAAGCTTCAAAAAAGGTTTCAACCAGTTCAGGAAAAGTAGCTCATGGATGGGTTACTGTAGAAAGTTTGGTGTTCCAAGGCACATTCCTACTCAGCTGTCTTTCAAAACTTTAATGCCAAGTGTTGGAAACAAAAAAGTTACATGGGCAAGAGATCTAAGGCTTCCCCAAACTTGACAGGGCCATCTACAACCATAAACTTATACTGCAGTCACCTCCTTCTCCCTGGGAAAAAGACTAAAGTATGCCAAAAATAATGTACATAAGGTAACATAAAGAAAAAAGGACTGCAGTTTCAAAGAAAGATAGTAACTTTGTCCTTACCTACTCCTCAGAAATATATGCTTTGCTTGTTTAATTATTTTTTCCAGAAGCCCTTCACTTGACTGTATTGAATTAATTTCATTTTTATCAAAAGCTTGAGGACCAGAAAGTCTCATTCTCTTGTGGCCGAAAGGTGCACTTGCTGGATGTGGCATCATAATGGAACTCAATGTCTGTTTATGAAACTGTAACAAGAACAGCCATTTTCAACAGCCAGTACCCACATATTAACTATACAATGTTCGATCAAATCATGGCTCACAGTTTGGAAACATGAAAGTAATGTATTGGAAGCACATATAAAGGTAGTCTAGGCACACAGATAACATGTTTAACATCTACTGTTGCCAAGTCGCTTCAGTCGTGTCTGACTCTGTGCGACCCCATAGACAGCAGCCCACCAGGCTCCCCCGTCCCTGGGATTCTCCAGGCAAGAACACTGGAGTGGGTTGCCATTTCCTTCTCCAATGCATGAAAGTGAAAAGTAAAGTGAAGTCGCTCAGTCGTGTCTGACTCTTGGCGACCCATGGACTGCACCCCACCAGGCTCCTCTGCCCATGGGATTTTCCAGGCAAGAGTACTGGAGTAGGGTGCCATTGCCTTCTCCTAACATCTACTAGGCTAAACGTGTTAGTAAAGAAAAGGGTCTCTCTCCAGCTGTCGTTGGTTTTTATGTTAAAACTTTTATAAAAAAACAAAAATAAATATTCTTCGGTAAGTCTCATTGACAGAACACATGCAATCAGTAGACAGTTATTCTACTATATCCTGGATTAGAGGTTCTAAAACCTGGGTACAACAGAACCCCTTAGGAATATTAAAAAACACTGATCCTTGCACCATCACAACTAACTAGACCAGATCTGGGGGTGAGGCATGGGCGGCTGGAATATATATTCCTATTAAAAGATTCTCAGGACAGTTCTAATGACCTGTAAGTAGAATGTATCCTGAAATGATTCAACTAATCCTGTTCACAGGCGCTGGCAAGACATTTTCCGATTACCCAATCAAAATCAACCTTTAGCATGTGTTTCTTACATCTCTATAAAACTTGTGGTAGAACAGAGGCTATACTTGGCCACAGAGACTATATTTATAGTCTCTGTGTTCCCTGAGCCCATAACAAGATCTTTCACAGCACTACTAGTGAATGTCAGCTGAATAATGAGGACTCAGCAGTGAGAAGGTTGTGTACTTTCACTGCTGTACGTACACTTACCACAATGCAAAGAAAACATTTACTTCATTACCTCTCTAATCAGTAGATGTAAATTATGCTCTAGAACATAAAGATGGTCCTCTGGATTTTGCTTCTCGGTAGCAGATTTTGGGGATTTCTTATCATTTGAAGAATGGCACAAAGAAATAGATAACTGCAAGCCTATTTATAAAAATAAATAGGGTAGACATAAATAACTTATAATATGGAAAAGCACATTCATTAAGTATTACCACAGCCCATTTTCAAAAAATACATTCTGCACTCAAAGAGGAGGCTTTTGTGATTAACGTTTTTACACCAAAATGACTACCCATGAATACAATAAACTACCATGTATTCAATTTCTATTGACTTACAATGTGGCTGCTGACCTTCAGCTACGGCTAAAGAGAAGTGAACAGAAACTGTAATTTGTTACTTCTAGATTTTAGATTAAAAAATAAAACAGAGTTAATAACTGGTATTACTGACTAGAAGACCTTCCCTGTTCCCATGAGAATCAGGATGAAATTTTTCACTCCAGAAACCCATTCTCTTAACAAGATCTAAGAAGATACTCAGAATTTATGTAAAAAAACAAGTGGAGCTAATTAAAAATTGATCTCTTGTTAAATCTAACTGCTTTTGAAAAATATTTTAAATCCAATTTCCACAAATTTAGGATATTATGGATATTTAATTAAGTATGTTCTAAATAGAAACACTAACTGAAAAAGATACCTGCACCCCAATGTTCACGGAAGTATTATACACAATTGCCAAGGTATGGAAGCAATAGATGAGTGGATAAAAAAGATGTGGTATACATAAATACAATGGAGTATGTACTCAGTCATAAAAAATGACATTTTGTCATATGCAACAATTTGGATAGAATTAGAGTATTATGCTAAATGAAATTAGAGAAAGACAAATGCTGCATGGTATCACTTACAAATGGATTCTAAAAAATAAAACAAATTAGTGAATATAGCAAAAAAGAAACAGACACACAGACACAGAGAACAAACTACTGGTTACTAGCGGGGAGAGGGAAGCAGGGAGGGGCAACATAGGGGCAGGGGATTAAGAATACACAAAAGACCTTGAAGGACACATCAAACGGTAAAACCACTTGTGATTATGAATGAGTTTTTTGCTTCTTGTGTTTTTTTTTGTTTCCTATTATGTACATCTTAACTTTTAAGAAATAAAAGTTATTTTTAAAACTTTTTTTAAAAAGTAATAACTACGTATAAAATAAGTTACAAGGATCTATATAACTATAAACGGAATACAACTTTTAAAGACTGTAAATCACTATGTTGTACACCTGAAACTTAAACGTCAACTATATCTCAATAAAAAATTAAAATTTTTTTTAAATTAAGCATTTTCTAATTGACATCTCATCTAGATAATAAGAGGACCTTAGGAAATCTACAAATAGTGTTGGCATAGACACCGCAAAGCAACTGTTACCTAATAACAAGTTTGCTAGGGCAAACTTTAACAGATACTGTTTAAAGCCAGGAGTGACCCCACTGAGGACACAGAGCAGTCAGCAGTGCACACTGGGCTGCACACCTCGCTGGCTGTTACGGCTGTTATCAGGGGCTGCACACCTCGATGGCTGTTACGGCTGTTATCAGGGGCTGCACGCTACTTCTCTGCTGTTACTATTCCTTCAACACACCCAAACTGCTACCCTCTTTGTCCTGGCCCCCAGATCACACAGTTTCAATTATCACTCAAAAGGGTAGGCTGCACTTACTTGGGAAGGGCTGAGAGATAATCTGATTTTTCACCACAATGTGAGGGATCTGTGATTTAATTTGAACAGCTTCCCGGGAGAGCTGTGCAAAAATTTCTTTACATAAGAGAACATTTTGTGCTGCTTCTAATTTTGTCTGCCAATGTGGGGAACCTGAAAGACAGGGAACACGCGTATATTAGTAATTACCTAATTGTTATCACTTTTTTAAGATTTGTGTTGCACTAGGTCTTCATTGCAACTCTTGGGCCTAGCTACCCCACGGCATGAGGGATCCTAGTTCCCCGACCAGGGATTGAATCTGTGTTCCCCCTACTCCCAACCACTGAACCACCAGGGAAGTCCCTTAATTATCTATCTTAGGCATTAACTAGCTTAAATGATGATCAATATACAACAAAAGTTCAAAAACTATGTATTACAGCATACCCTTTCCAAAATATAAAATTTTTTACTTCTTCTACACAGAGAAAACTGGTAAGTAAGTTCAACCTTTCAAAATGGCTGCACAGGAATCCCTTCGTGATCCTGCTATGAGGATTCTGCACCCTCACTGCTGAGGGCCTGTGTTCAATTCCTGGTCAGAGAACTGAAATTCCACAAGGTGCATGTTGAGGCCAAAAAACAAAAGGACTGCACAGCTATTCACTAATAATTGATTAACAAATTATAAAGTCATATTTCCAATTGCTCTTATTTAAAGTACCTATTTTTCCCAACTATATATACTTTTAGTCAGGGCAGACAAGACCAGAAGTTAGAGAACAGAACTATACCTGGTTTGGATTTAGGCAAAGGTCTTTTGAAGAGGTTAACCGTGCCGAGGTCACCTATGTCTGGAGCCTGTTTTTGAATTGAAACCTATGTGAAAATAGTAACACAAAAATATGTTAGCTAATTAGCTTCTGGGCTATTAATAAGAAATTACTTGAAAAATACTTAGACAAATACCCTGATATATGCAGACCCTTCTAAATCACTAGGAATCTGGACATCAAGGGGACAGTAATCTTCAGGTATCTTCTTGTCTAGATCAATATCTGTATTCTTTATTACTTCAAATGTACCATGATGGGGAAACAGAGACCCTAATGGGATATTAAAAATAGGAAAATCAAAACAGTTAACATGTTTATTCAACAGAAATTACTGAGTATGTAGTAATAACTCACCTACATATTGTGAAGTATACATTAAGTTCCCACCAAAAATATGTGTTTCAGGGGGGTGGAGAAGAGGCACGGTAAGCAAAAAGAAGAAAGGAAGCAGGAGAAAACAGTTATTTACCTTAAAAAAAAATAACATGTCTTAGTCTAATGGTATCATTATAAGGACTCCACAGGCTATCCAAACTGTTTTATTCCAATGGAGTTTTGATAAAATGAATATAATTTTAGACTATATATATATATCTATACTCATAGTAATATAAGTAATATAATCTACTTACACAGATTTAAACCTTGGAGACTAAACACTTCTGGAGCTCAGTCTCTGTAATAAGGTTGCAATTGAAGGATTCTGAATTCAACAAGAGAAGGACAAAAAGATAGCATATACACCACTTTTTGTCAACCAACTCCTAGACGTTATGTGATGTCTTTGTATGTAGTGTGTAAGTTTGAGATAGTTGCCCTGGGCTGCTGAATTACCTGAGGAGGGCATAGATAAATGTAACTGCTGCTCAAGATTTTCTTGCAATTAAAAACAGAATTTAATCAAATCTTCTTATAACACAAGTAACCGTTTTAGCTAAAGTTCTTATGTATAATTATTTGTTGAGAAGAGCTTACAATGTCCAGAGCCAGAAAAGCACTGCTTCTATAAACTTATCTATTAAAATGTAAAAATGTCTTTGTCATCTTAATTCATCTTTTGATGGAACTTTACCATTATAACTCAAAATTTTCCAATACTAAGGCATGTAGGTCCTTGAGTTAACCACTTCAAATTATATCCCTTTAATTTGAAGATACTCATGGCTTGCTCTGGAAAATGAATCCTTTTCAAATATCACTGCACTACTGTTATCTCAATGATTACAGCCAGGGCTCCTTGCTTTTTTTATCCCTTGACACTCAAGAGCTTTTACCCCATTGAGCTGTGAATCTTATAAACTTTTACTGTATAGCTCCTCTGAATACACTTCGGCTGCTTAAAGACATTGCCACAATTGCTTTGAGAAACCTGCAATACATACTATAGCTCAACAACAAAGAATTTATACCCAAAGATGTGAAGTCAAGACATCTAACTTTGTTATATACTCCAACAAAATATATTCCTTAAGTTAGGGCTGTAGCCCTGGCTGAATGGAAAAAAAAGGTGATGTGTTTTTACCATTATATCTCTTTACCCAGGAGTTAAAAACAGCTTATCAGACTTAAGGAAGAAAAACAGAATAAGAAAGAATAGAAACGTTTCTTTTTTTTCTTTTATGCTCAGTGTTTAAGGGACTGATCTAACTCCCCAACTGAGGAGTCCAGTCCCACCTCCTATTTCTGACTAAAACGTCAATTATGGTTCAGGGTGTGTTAGCACATAAACTCTATCTCTGAACTTTCTATTAAATGAACCTAAAATTTTTTCAGATTAACTGTATATCTTTATATATAGCTGACTTCCCAGGTGGCACCAGTGGTAAAGAACCTGCCTGCCAACCCAGGAGATGCAGGAAATGCAGATTTGATCCCTGAGTCAGGAAGATCCCCTGGAGTAAGAAATGGCAACCCATTCCAATATTCTTGCCTGGAAAATTTCATGGACAGAGAAGCCAGGTGGGCTGTATAGTCCTTGGCGTTGCAAAGAGTCAGACACGACTAAACCTACGCACACATATAAGGCTATGATGAGAATAATTTCAGTTTTTTCAGGCTTATGTGTATAGAAATTAAAACTTCAAAATGTAACATGTAATTTAGAATATTATTTAAAAAATCAACATCTATAGTTTTTAACAAACGATTGTTAAAAAGCAGAGTCTTTAACAGTTATCTATACCTGCACTTCTGTAGCTCAGATCTCCAAGAATTTTATCTCCAACTTTTCTAAGCTTCCAGTGTTGCCTCAATCTCAAAAGCTCAGAGTTGAAGTCTCTTTGTAGCTTATTTTCTTGGTTTTCAGTGACTGATTTTGTCAGTCTCTCTGCCCCCTTCAGTAGGATCTGTGCTGCTCCAGCAAGTGACTTCTTTTTAGATATTAACTGCAACGTCTGAGGATTCTATCAGAAACAATCCAGAAGTGTAGGGCTGTATTATTTTTAAATGATTTTTTAAAATGATACATTTCCTCAGTAATAAAAAACCTACTCAAGGGAAAATTAAAAAAGAAAAGCAAGGAGAAGGGAGAAAAGCACATAATGTTTAAAAGAATAATAACCTTAACCCATTTCTTTGGTCACTTGATAATAGACTTATGCTAAACTAAAATACTCCACCATTCAGAACTTAACACTGCATAAACCTGGCCAGCCTAGGTTAGGTTCCCCTCTCTCCACATCACCCACAAGAACACCCTTTCAAAGCACTCATTTATACTTCAGAGAAAAGTCTGTAATTGGAAAACTGATGAAAAATCAAAACCTATGTATTATATATACATACATAAATATCCATAGTCACTATCAATCCACGCACTATCAATTCTAAAAAGCCAAGTTTAGTACAAGTTTTCTAGCTGTGTAAGAATCAAAATAATAAAGTTTCATTAAAATGTCACAATTTCTGATCACATTACAGAACCTAATTTTGAGTTTTTGGAGAGCTTAAGACAGTCTTTAAAACTTCATGTGGACTTAATTTTGCATCTAAGGAAAAGGAAACAATAGACACACAGCCTAAAAGATGGTATTGAGACTTAATAAAATGGCACCATTATTCAATCAAAGCCCATAAATACCTGTTTTGGAGGAAGTGCATCCTGAGAGACAGGATCAAGAGTCATAAATTTTTTATCCCTAACAATACTGAGAACATCATAGAGAACACACATCTCTGTCAGGGCACTTCTCAAATTGTTCCTCACTGAATCCCAAGGCCAAAGGGAGGGTTGAAATTTCACCAATCCTAAAAAAATGAAAGAAAAAAATAAATATCCAGATATTAGTTATAAAAAACTCACTTAGAGATTCAAAAATACTAAAAAAAAAAAAAAAGTACTAAAAGAAGAAATAATGAATTCTATTTCAAATTGTTCCCTCTTTGATCCCATTCACTTCACCCTTTCTAGAATCTTTGTTAACATTTAAGTTGGCATTCTTACAATGGCGAAACAAATACGGTTTCTAATTTCCTAAGTTAAATCTAACATTACAGCATGATAGTAGGCATTTAAATCTTTTAAAACCTAAGCAAGCCTTTTTAATAACCTTTTTTTTTCTTTCAGCTGTTAAAACCTGAAGAATTAATTGCTGAGAATTTTCAATACATGGAAAAATACAAAACTACAAATGACCTATAATGGCAGCATTCTGATAGTAAACGTTATTATCTTCCAATCTCTTAATCACTTTTAGGAATTAAATTTCATGTGTAGATCCTCACCATAGAGTTCAAACAACAGAAACACAGAGTAAAAAGTGAAAGTTTTCCTTTATTCCCCACCCCTAATTCTCTCTCCTCCTGAGAGGCAATCACTAGTAACTGTTGGAGTATCCCCATCCAAATGTTTTTTTAATGTATTTATATACATATACTCCCAATTTTCCATTACTTGCTTCCCCTGCCCCTCAATATGTCCTAAAGACATCTTCACATCAGAATATAGATCTACTTCATTCTTTTAACACTGTAAGATATTCTGGAGCATGCACTGTGTTCTCAATTGCTCAGGCATGTCTGAAGCATAGATATACAGTAAATTCAAGAATTCTCTGGCAGTCCAGTGGTTAGGACTCTGCTGTTCCTCTGCAGGGGGCCCGGCTTTGATCCCTGGTAGAGGAACTAGAAGGCAATGGCACCCTACTCCAGTACACTGTCTGGAAAATCCCATGGACGGAGGAGCCTGGTAGGCTGCAGCCCATGGGTCGCTAAGAGTCGGACAAGACTGAGCAACTTCACTTTTACTTTTCACTTTCATGCATTGGAGAAGGAAATGGCAACCCACTCCAGTGTTCTTGCCTGGAGAGTCCCAGTGATGGTAGAGCCTGGTGGGTTGCCGTCTATGGGGTCGCACAGAGCCGGACACAACTGAAGCGGCTTAGCAGCAGCAGCAAGGAAACTAAGATCCCTGCGAGCTGATCGATGTGGCCAATAATATAATAATAATTGAACAATGTGCAACAAGTTTAACCATTTTTGTGTGATGGGTACATAGACTGGTTCCCACAATGCCAGTTTTGGCCTATTTCTTCAATGAACTGTCTTCTTTTCAGTTTGAAGGGACTCTGAATATCAGGGATATTAACCGTTTGTATGTCATGTGTTGTATATACTTTCCCCAGCCTGTCATTTATCTTTTTACTTTGTCTGTGGCATCTTTTTCCATGACTATTTTTAAACTTTATATAATTAATACACCTATCTTTTCTTTCATACAGTCTATGTTTCCTATCTTGCTTAAGAAGGTCTCTCCTGGGATTTCCCTGGTGGGCCAATAGCTAAGAGTCTGTATTTCCAATGCAGGGTGCTTGGGTTTGATCCTTAGTCAGGGAACTAAATCTCACATACAACTAAGATCCGGCCCAGCTAAAAAAGTAAATAAACATTAGTGGGGGCGGGGGAGAGAAAAAGAAAGTCTTTCCTAGTGCCAAATTACATGATTATAACTTCTTTCCAATAATTTACCTTATTCTCTTCATCTTCATTTCAATCCTTGTGGAAATAGTCCTGTGTGAGGTCTGAGGTGGTATTTACCAAATGGATCCCTAATTGTCCTAACACAGCTGGCTTGAAATGCTATCTTTAAATTCCGATTTAAACAGTGTCTGTTCACATAACTAAATCAAGAAATGCTAGATTTTATTTTCGACAATAAGAATTCAAAACCACTCATATTTTTTCTATAACTAGTTTTATTTTCCCTATAATCCATTTACTATATATATATAGCATCCAGCGTAATCTTCTGTAAACAAAATCATATGTCTACTTGAAATCTTTCAAAAGCTTTCAGCTGTCCTTCTAATAAAAGCCAAATGCTTATCCTGGCTGACTGGATCTACATGATTTGGCCTCTGCCTACCTTCTAGAACTTATTACATACTCCTGTCAATATAATCTCCTCTCAGTAGGAGTTAGTAACATCATGCATCTTGCACATGGAAACAAAGTGTTTAGTTCAAAGTCACATAGCTAATAAACGGCAGAACCGAGACGTGAACTTGTGGGCTCCTAACCAGGGTGCCACATTAGGGATGCTACCTGTATGCAGGTCAGGAAGCAACAGTGGAACATGGAACAACAGACTGGTTCCAAATAGGAAAGGGAGTATGTCAAGGCTGTATATTGTCACTCTGCTTATTTAACTTATATGCAGAGTACTTCATGAGAAACGCTGGGCTGGAGGAAGCACAAGCTGGAATCAAGATTGCCGGGAGAAATATCAATAACCTCAGATATGCAGATGACACCACCCTTATGGCAGAAAGTGAAGAGGAACTAAAAAGCCTCTTGATGAAAGTGAAAGAGTGAAAAAGCTGGCTTAAAACTCAACATTCAGAAAAAATAAGATTATGGCATCTGGTCCCATCACTTCATGGGAAATGGACGGGGAAACAGTGGAAACAATGGCTGACTTTATTTTTTGGGGCTCCAAAATCACTGCAGATGGTGATTGCAGCCATGAAATTAAAAGAAGCTTACTCCTTGGAAGGAAAGTTATGACCAACTTAGACAGCATATTCAAAAGCAGACATTACTTTGCCAACAAAGGTCCGTCTAGTCAAGGCTATGGTTTTTCCAATGGTCATATATGGATGTGAGAGTTGGACTATTAAGAAAGCTGAGTGCCGAAGAACTGATGCTTTTGAACTGTGGTGTTGGAGAAGACTCTTGAGAGTCCCTTGGACTGCAAGGAGATCCAAACAGTCCACCCTAAAGGAGATCAGTCCTGGGTGTTCATTGGAAGGACTGATGTTGAAACTGAAACTCCAATATTTGGCCACCTGATGCGAAGAGCTGACTCATTTGAAGGAAAGATTGAGGGCAGGAGGAGAAGGGGACAAGAGAGGATGAGATGGCTGGATGGCATCACGGACTCGATGGACATGGGTTTGGGTGGACTCCGAGAGTTGGTGATGCACAGGGAGGCCTGGTGTGCTGCGATTCATGGGGTCGCAAAGAGTCAGACACAACTGAGGAACTGAACTGAACTGACAACCCAAACACTCCCCTAGCGACAGGGTCTCACACGCTGTCTCTCAAGGAAACCTGCGCAGAAAGGAGGACTGAGAGGCGAGCAGCGCCCAAAAGTGTCCGGACGCCGCCGCCCCACGCAGCCATGTCCACGGCGCCTCAGCGAGTGCGCCCGCGGCCTCACCTTCCTCGTCGTCCTGGTCAGCACTGGACCCCGCGCCCGCCCAATCCTGCGCGTCGCCCTCGGCGCCCGCCGCCTCTTCCTCCTCGGAGCCGGAGCCCTGACTGAAGTCGATCCGCTGGGCCAGGCGCGCCAGGTTCTGAGACATGGACAGAGGCTGCAGGTACGTCTCGGTGCCGTCCAGGCCCACCTCCTGGACCTGCTTCTCGCAGGCCGACTCGATGCTGATCCGCACAGCGCGCACCCCAGACATGCTGGCGGCGTCGGCTCGGCGCCCGCACCGGGCTACAACCGAGGAAGGGAGTGGGAGTGCTTCAGGGCACCCAGGACCACGGCGCAGCGGAAGCCCCCGAGGAGACCTAGCACGGCTCCAGGTCCGAAAACAAAGGCCACACTGGACGCTTTCCCACAATGCACCGCAGGCCCCGGCCCGGCTGGTAGTCTCGCGGGAGGAAAGCAGCCGGCGCGGGGCCCACACTTCCGGCCGCGCCCCTGAGTTAAATCCCGCTGCGGCGGACGGAAGAGCTTCTCGGTCTGTGAAAGGCGTGGCCGGCCGCGGGAAGGCGGGATCCCTGCGGTCTTCCTCCGTTTTCACTGTTGCTTGTTGGAAAGTGATGGAGGAAGGCAGGAAGAAGTCGGCCGAGAACGGATAGGGAAAAGGAGATGAATGGGTCCCTGCATCTGAGCAACGGAGAGGCCCTCGAGAGTGCGGAGATGTGAGGAGAAACGACGAATCTGAAGACTTGTAAAATTTCATCAGACAAGTCTAAAGAGTTATCAAATAAGGGCGTAGTTTGAGGAAAACAATGAATTGTGTTTAAAGCACAGTTATAAAATTTATAAAATTATACTGCATAATTAGTTTATTTTCTAAACTCTAGGATGGCAACAATCTCAGGCATGTAATATAAGCATAATATTAATTTCATGCCTGACTGAAAGTAATATGTGTACGGTTAACAAGCAGTGATGTAACTTAAGTCTCCGAGTTCCTAAGAAAGTATCTCATCAGTAGTATTTCCATTGGGAATTTTGAAGGGGAACAAGGAATTCTTTCGTTACAAAACTAAAGGAATTATGTATATCATTTATCACGGCCTTTCCAAGTTTTGTGCTAAATTTGTGTTTACGTTTTAAACTTTTCTAAGGTATTTAGGAAAATACGGTTGCCATGGTATCAGTCTGCCTAAGCAATACATGTGTGTGTTGGGGGTTTCTGTGAATTTTCAAAGGAGGAACCTATTTTTGCAAGCTCAACTGATGTTGCTGGACAATCATGTTTGAGAATTACTGTTCTTACTCTTTATACCTAAGTTTGTAAAAGATTTTAATACCTTGTTTCAAAATTTGATTAATATTTATCATGGAGTCTATTTGTGCCAATAACTGTGCTAAGTGTGTTAAACATATTTTTCATTTGATCTTTATAAGGTGTCTGATCCTGCATCCCTGGTACAGTGCTTGGCATGTGGATGATGTTCGTTAAATTGACATTGAATGAGCAATAGAACATGACATACAGAGGCTTCACAGAGAATCTAAAGGAAGCTGGGCTTTTAAAACCAAAAGCAACAGAGTGTCTGCTTTTAGGTATCTGTTCTAGTGGCACATATTAAATTGTTAATGTAACTAACCCAAGCTCTGCTTGCATGCTAAGTCACTTCAGTTGTGTCCAACTCTTTGCAGCCCCATGGACTGTAGCCCGCCAGCCTCCTCTGTCCATGGAGATTTTCCTGGCAAGAATACTGGAGTGAGTTGCCATGACCTCCTCCAGGGCATCCTCCTAGGGATCAAACCCACATCTCCTGCATTGCAGGCAGATTCTTTACCACTGAGCCACTGGGGAACCCCAACCCAAGCATTATTGTAAACTTAAAATTAATTTTTCTTGCCACACTTAACACACTTCAGAAAAACACAATGTTTCAGACAAATGGGACATATCAAGTGAAATGGACCATAGTTCCAGGAATACGAACCATGTATTTGACCAATGAATGAATATACCAGATTTTCAGTAGAAAACTCTATTTAGTATTTTATTACTTTAGTCACATAATTGCCTCTATAATGTCGGATTGTGTTCTTATTTTAGGTTTGGAAAGGTGATGTATATTTATCTGATCTCCAAGCTCTTTGAACTGAAAATCACAAAACTTTTTAGCTGAAAGCCCTAACAGAATGTAACTTCAGAAATGTATGCAAAAATAGAAATTAAAAGGATGAAATAAAATATGTAAAGGCATTCTAATATTCCTGCACCACTTGAGATGTCCTTTGCAGTTGCTGAGGTTCTTGCACCCCTCTTTGGAGAGCACCGATGGAAAAGGAAAGGCGGTTTTCACACAGTCATCGGGGAAGAGGCTCCGGACCCTTTCAGAGGACAATTTCCTGCTTCCGCTCCCATCCCATAAGAAATCTGATAGGAAGCAGCTTGAGAGTAGGACTGCAGCTAATTCACTCTAGAACTGCTTTAATATTGCATGGGTTCTCAGCTCAGGTCCTTAAAGCAAATCTAGAACTCCCCACCAGGCAGGTTTGTAGGACACTTCACTTCTCCCAAGGGCTGTAATGTCTAAGTAACTCAATCCCCCTCACAGCTTTGTTAGAACAGGTTCTTAGTGGCTGTGCTGTTTCACACTTCACTGTTCTCACTCACTGCATATAGAACCCTCTGCTTATTAATCCTCTTCTTTCAGGGCCAAATCTTCTTCACCCTTTATCTACACTTCTTTTGAGTTTTTATGTCACCGCATCAGGACAGACACTTAAAAAGCTGACTTGTCATTTCATTCATAATTTGTCCCATAGGAATTCACTAGTATCTAAGATCCCTTGGTATATCATGACCCATTCTTACTTAAAACAGATATTCCAGTACATTTCATAGGAAAACATCACATAATATATAGTCATTGACATTTTATCAGTCTTTCCAAAGGCAAATAAAATATTCTTACCCAGCATAGTCCTCTCTCCCTATTACTGTCTACCACTTCCCACATGTCATAAATGCAGGCCACTGAACATGCAAAGGATAACTCCTTCGGGAAAAAAGTCATATATAAGAATAAGATAGCAATATGTCAGAAAAAATTCTAATCCAGTCAAGAAAACAAAAGGAAAAAAAAGGGGGGGGGAATTTAATTTGAAAATAATTTAATATTAATTACAAATCACCNAATGCAGGCCACTGAACATGCAAAGGATAACTCCTTCGGGAAAAAAGTCATATATAAGAATAAGATAGCAATATGTCAGAAAAAATTCTAATCCAGTCAAGAAAACAAAAGGAAAAAAAAGGGGGGGGGAATTTAATTTGAAAATAATTTAATATTAATTACAAATCACCATAATTCTTTAGTATAAACTGAAAAATATTTTAAGAAAATGTGTGAAAAATTAAGTACAAAAGAAAATACTTCTAAAAAAGAGATTCACATTACTATGTCCTTAACTTTATATTTGTCAAAAAGAAGATAACAACAAACACCTGTGTTTTCACACCCAGCTTAATAACGACTACTGATACAGTTGAAGCTCCTTTGTGCTCTTCCTAGCTCACTTCTCCCTTCCTCCTAGAAACAACCACTCCTTGTCATTTCTTTGTATTTATTTTTAAAGTTAGTCACCTACTACTGTGTAACAAAGCATCCCCAAAGTCACAGGCTTACAACAGTAATCATTCATACTTGAAGATTCTTTATGTCCTGAAGGTTAGCTGGGCTTCCATTCTCTCCCAGATACTGGCCTTCTTAACTCTTCAGTAACTTCAAGAAGATACGTTTTACGTTTTGAAGCTTTTAAAATTATCTTTAGTGAAATCTTAAATTTAACAGTGACCACTGGGGCCTTCCCTGGTGGTGCAGTGCTAAAACTCTGCACTCCCAGTGCAGGAGGCCAGGGTTCGATGCCTGGTTGGGTAACGATCCCACAAGCATGCCACCGCAAATAAGACTGAGTGCAACCAGTAGCCATTGGTTTTTCTGCCTAATACCAGTTCATAATTTCAGCCTATTTTTCTACTAGAAGTTCCTCTTTTCCTTATTGATGTGTAGATGTTAATGCATCCTGAATAGTTCAGTTCATTCACTCAGTTAAGTCTGACTCTTTGTGACCCCATGGACTGCAGCACGCCAGGCTTCCCTGTCCATCACCAACTCCCGGAGTCTACTCAAACTCANAAAACTTTCTGCGCTTGTGCTGGTTCCCGCGCAGGACTTCCGGCACCGCCTCGTAGAGGGTGTCGTGGGAGACTTTGCCGCTCATAGTTCCCTACGCCGCGATAACCGGAAAAGGGAGCCTTTCCCATATATTTTTAAATGAACTGGTGAGGTTCTATCAAAACCCCTGCTGGGACTAGACTGACATTGAATTTATAGATTTGAAAAGAACGGATACTTCTAGAGTTTATGTCTTCCTAGATGTAACTGTTTTTATTTCTTTGCATTTTCAACAATTTTATAATTTTCTCCATAAAGGTTATATGTAATTTTTGTGAAACAAAAATACTGCTGTGTACTTTTAGTAACTAGTATCTTTTTCAAATACACTTTTTTGTTTTGGCAGCACCACTGCCGGATCTTAGTTCTTCAACTAGGGATCAAACCTAGGCCATTGGCACTGAGAGCACGGAGTCTTAATCACTAGACTGCCAGGGAATTCCTTGTAAATTTATATTTTTAACCATTTTTTGTGTTGGTATGCAGAAATACAACTCATTACTGTATATTGATTTTTACATTTAGAAACTTTATTTCTAAAGTATAGATACAATATTGTATTAGTCTCAGGTGTACAGCAAAGTGATTTAGTTATATACATTTTTTCCTCAGATTATTTTCCATTATAGTTCCCTTTGTTATACAGTAAATTCTTGTTACTTATCTATTTTATGTGTGTGTGCTAAGTCGTTTCAGTCCTGACTGACTTTGTGCAATGCTATGGAATGTGACCTGCCAGGCTTCTCTGTCCATGGGATTCTCCAGGCAAGAATACTGGACTGGGTTGCCATTTCCTCTGCCAGGGATGCCATGCTCTTCCCCACCCAGGGATCGAACCCTATCTCTTACATCTTCTGCATTGGCAAGTGGGTTCTTTACCATTAGTACCACCTGGGAAGCCCATATCTGTTCCCACACTCCCCCACCCCACCCCCACTCCCTTTCCCTTTTGGTAAATAACTATGTTTTCTGTCTATCAGTCTGTCCCTGTTTTGTATATAGATTTTTGTATTACTTTTTAGATTCCACATTTAAGTGATATTTAATATTTGTCTTTCTCTGACTTGTTTTACATACTATGATATTCTCTAAGTCTATCCATGTTGCTGCAAATGGTAATATTTCATATTTTTATGGCTGAATAATATTTATATTTGGACTTCCCTGGTTGTTCAGTGGTAAAGAATCTACCTGTCATTGCAGAAGCCATGGGTTTAGTCTCTGGGTCAGGAAGGTCCCCTGGAGAAGGAAATGGCAACCCACTCCAGTACTCTTGCCTGGAAATCTCCATGGACAGAGGCGCCTGGCAGGCTAAGGTCCATAGGGTTGCAAAGAATCAGACATGACTTAGTGACTGAACAACAATAATATTTATATTTAGAAACCTCTTTGAACTCAGTCTGATAATGTAACTACAGATTCTCTGGGGTTTTTCAAGAGGTCAACCATGTTTTCTGCTGAAAAACTGATTTTTTGCTTCCTTTTCAGTTGTTATACCTCTTCTTTCTTGTCTTTTTTCCTGGTTAAAACTCCAATAGTTAATGATACTGGGCATGCTTGTCACATTCCTAAAGTGAATATGGTATTAACATAATTTTGCAAATACCTATATCTAGCTAGCATTTTAAAAATTGCTTCTCAGAATGTGCACTAGATGTTAGCTTCATGGAGTTCAGGTGATCCTTCTTTGTTCACAATGGCCTGTTTGCGGTTTCTTGAAACTACCAAGTTCTCTTCTGGCTGAACCTTTAAATCTGCCAGAAAGGATGTTTCTCCAAATAACCTCATGGCTCACTCTCTCATTTTTTTAGGACTTGGCTCAAATGTCTCTTTATCAGCAGCTTTCCCTGATCCCTCTCTATAAAATGCTTAAGAGTCTGATTCCACTTCTGATGTTTGATTGCTGACAGATGTTAAGCCTTACCCCAATCCTTCCTCCCTTCTGCCCCACGTTTGTGTGATAAGAAAGCCTGGATGTGGGCTTCCCCGAGTGGCTCAGTGATGAATCATCCTGCCAATGCAGGAAACACGAGTTCGATCCCTGGTCTGGGAAGATCCCACATGCCGCAGAACTAAGCCTGTGCACCGCAACTATTGAGCCTGTGCTCTGGGGCCCTGCAGCTGCAACTTCTGGGCCCATGTGTGGCAACTACGGAAGCCTGAGTGCCCCAGAGCCTGTGCGTCACAAGAGAAGCCATCGTGATGAGAAGCCACACACTGCAACTGGAGTAGCCCCTGCTCGCCACAACTAGAGAAAAGCCAGCGCAGCAATGAGGACCCAGCACAGCCAAAACTAACTAACTAAATAAAACAAAATTATTATTTTTTAAAAAAGCCTGACTCCTTCTTGCTTTGACACCTGTGGAAAATTCAAACTGCATGCACAACCATCACCCTGACCCGACCTGCTAACCATTATAAAACCCTCAAGCCAGTCTTCTCTCCTTGTTCTCACAGGCTGTTTTTGGACTTGCCAGGGAGCTACCCTGCTACTCCAGAAAGCCTCATTATGGGAATCATGAAGTCTTTTGGACCCCTTTGGTGTGCGTGTGACTTCGTCATTCTCAACGACTGAGCTCAGTGTGGAGTTCACCTTTCCTCGGCGTGGGATGCCCACAACAAAATAGATTTTCCTTTAGCCTTTCATTTTTCTTCAGAGCACAAATACCACCTGATATAATATGTATTTGCTTATTTGCCTTCTCCTACCATGTAAAGGACTGAATGATCAATTCCAGCATCTAGTGAAGTATCTGTCATAATCATTCATCTGTTCATTCATTCAACAAATATTTACTGAGTGTCTATTTTGGGCAGATTCTGTTAAAGGCACAGTGTATAGTGGTGATCAAAGCCCCTGCTATGGAACCTACGTTTCTAGAGGATAGGCTATATTGTTCATTCAGTATGTAGTTATTAAACAAAAGAATACTAANTGTATGGATGTGAGAGTTGGACTGTGAAGAAAGCTGAGTGCCGAAGAATTGATGCTTTTGAACTATGGTTTTGGAGGAGACTCTTGAGAGTCCCTTGGACTGCAACAAGATCCAACCAGTCCATACTAAAGGAGATCAGTCCTGGGTGTTCTTTGGAAGGAATGAGGCTAAAGCTGAAACTCCAAAACTTTGGCCACCTCATGTGAAGAGCTGATACATTGGAAAAGACTCCGATGCTGGGAGGAATTAGGGGNAACCAGTCCATACTAAAGGAGATCAGTCCTGGGTGTTCTTTGGAAGGAATGAGGCTAAAGCTGAAACTCCAAAACTTTGGCCACCTCATGTGAAGAGCTGATACATTGGAAAAGACTCCGATGCTGGGAGGAATTAGGGGCAGGAGGAGAAGGGGACGACAGAGGATGAGATGGCTGGATGGCATTACCGACTTGATGGACATGAGTTTGAGTAGACTCTGGGAGTTGGTGATGGACAGGGAGGCCTGGTGCACTATAGTCCATGGGGTCGCAAAGAGTCGGACACGACTGAGTGACTGAACTGAACTGAAGGTATTAATACGAAACAAAAGGACTCTCTAGTGGTGCAGTGGCTAAGATTCCAGGCTCCCAGTGCAGGGGGCCTAGGTTGGATCCCTAGTGGAGGAACCATATTCCATATGCCACAGCCCAGAGTTCTCAGGCTGCAACCAAAGATCTGCCATGCCACAGTGAAGGCTGATCTCCAGTGCCTCAACTAAGACAACACAGCCAAATACACAAATAAAAATTAAAAAATAGAAACACAGTATCATATTATGAATATAAAATTTTTATTCATTTTTTGTTACAGAGTAGTGTTTACTTAAAAGTAATATTTAGGGATTTATACTCATAGGACACATTATAGTTAACATCCAAAGACAATCAAAACATATTTCCTGATGATTTATTATATGCTTAGTACGAAAAAGCTCCTAAATCTGTAGTGTTGGTATTATAAGATTAGAAAGTTGTTTTTGGCAAATGATTATTATAGAAAAACACTGAGGAAAATCTCATCCATTATAATTGGTAAAGTATAATTTTGTATTTCACAAAGGACAGTAGCCATATTTAGCAACAGCCTCATTTATAAATTATACACACTTCAAAGTTATATTTTGATCCTTTTTTTCCCCCTTCTCTTCTTGCAAATAACCAACAAGATACAAACTGCTCACAACGGACATTTGTGAAAGGCAAACTGCAAACTTCTAATTATGGTTCAACTTCACCAAAAGAAGTAAAGGTGCTCCCTCTGACCACCTTATTCCATGAAAAAAAAAAGTGTACTCTGACTTCTGAAATGCATTTTTAAAATTCAGTAGAAAGATTTAACAATAATTAATATTCCAACACTGATTTTTCTAATACCCAGAAACATCCACTTAGCAGTTGTGAGACTAATTTGAAAAACTGAGTAATGTTATACAAATGTAAATTGCTATTAGCTAGTAGGAATAATCACTTGATTCTTAATCATGTTTATACTTAATTATAAACATAAGAATGATTTTTAGAATAAAAATGAAGAACATCTCCATCATGTGTATTGTGTTCCCAATAGTCCCTCTCAGATAGATCTGTGAAATAACACAGAACCCAATGTTAACATAACTTTCATTTCAAAGGCCCCTAAAATAGGGCTTAAGTAGTGAGATCATTTCTATTAGATTTTATATTAGTATCAATGAGTTAATCAATCAATTAACCTTAGTTAATTATTACTTTTTCTAAACAAGTACCAGATGATTTAATCTCGCCCAAATGAATGGGTCTCTTTTGGTTGGTCAATGCGATAGAGAAACTCAGCAGGTAAGAAGTATCCGAGGTACTCCACTATATCTGGGGTGGTGTCATAATGGTAGTGTCCACCTTCTCCATGATGACTGAAACAATGAGTGTGCTCCAACCGCAAATCAAACCCCTAGAACGGCAGAGAAGCCATCTGTTAGTCTTCCAATTATTCTGCATAGAACTTAGGCGATAGGAGACCTTTTTAATTTAGGCTACAGTAATTTTTTGGGGTAGGTAATACAGTCACATGAATCAAAATTGAGAGGGTGCAAAAGTTCATATTCAGTAAAATGTATCTTTCCAACTCCTGCCATTACCATTCCTTTCCTTAAAGGCAACCACAGTAAGCAGTATCTTCTATATCCTTCCAGAAAGATCTATTTTTAAAATTACTAATAGGTAGTATTCTGCAGCTACTATGCTGTATGTTGTTTTTCTTAAATTAACAATATAGCTTTCAGATCATGAGAGCTTCCTAATTCTTTCCAAATGAGATTTAGATTATTTCCGGCTCTTCTGCTATTACAACAATGATGTCATGAATAACCCTTTTCACTAATCATTTTATCATGTAAGCATATATTTAGTGATTAATTTCTTGACATGTAATCACTAGATCAAAAGATATAACTAGTCAGTACAGTGGTAGATATTTGGTTTGAATTAGTCTATATTATTATTTTTCAAGGGTAGAAAACTAGAGTATAATGAATAGTATGAAGAACAGCAAATAGATCTGAATCCTGTCCTGATTCTACTATTTAATAACATAACTTTGGATGCTATTTAAAATGTTTGGGCCTTCAATTCTCCAAAGGTAAAATCTACTTTGCCTAGATGTTAAGTAGTCAGCTACTTGCTTCCTTACCTTTCAAGGTTATTCTAGAAACTATCCTAGTTCTTAATTAAGAACACAGAAAGAGCTTTCTTATTCTAAATGAATATTCTAAAAATCAAGCATTACCGCTGTAATATCTTGCAATGTAAAAGACAGACATAGACTTACGGGGTCTCTGGAGACAAAAACTGGCAGACAAACCAAAGGAGCCTTCATCTCATAAAACCGCAACCATTTATTCACGTCTTCATCAGAGTTCAATGGACAAGAAGAAAATTCTGCAGGCTACAATAAATAGACATTAAACATGTAAACATACTGAATATTACTGAGCTAAAAATTTACATATAATTTCATTGTTAAAAGCTTTAAGCTTTCTTATACATTCTACTGCTATTATTGGCACCAGGAGATTCATATACCCTAGTTTTCAAAATGACTGCCAACCAGTGTGAACACACTGAAAGATATGAGTAAATAAATAAAGGAGTCTATTGCTGTATTTTTATTTTTCATAGCTTCTCAGCTTTCCTATGAGCATATCCTCATCCCAGTCTTAAATGTTATTATTGCTATTGCTAGATGGAAAAAAAAATAGCAAGGCATTGAAAGTAGAATAGAAGCATCAAAAAGAATAAAATATTGAGGAATACACTTAAGGAGGCTAAAGACTTGTACACTGAAAAGTGCAAAGCATTGCTGAAATGAATTTTAAAAGACTTCAATAAATGGAAAGGCATCTTGTGCTCATGGATTACACAATTTAATATTGTTGACATGTCAATACTATCAAATATGATCTACAGATTCACTGCAATTCCTATCAAAACCCCAATGGTGTTTTTGCAGAAACAGAAAAATCCACCGAAAACTTCATATGGAATCTCAAGGGGCCCCAAATCGTCAAAACAGTCTTGAAAAAGAAGAAAAAAGCTGGAAGTCTCACACTTCCTCATATCAAGCTTACTACAAAGCTGTAGTAATCAAAACAGTGTGATACTAGCATAAAGACAGGCATACAGATCAATGGAACAGAAGAGATCCCAGAAGTAAATCCTTGCATATATTGTCAAATGGTTTCTGACAAGGATGCCATGACCATTCAGTGGGAAAGGACTATCTTTTTAACAAACAATGCTTGGAAATCTGATGTCCATATGCAAAAAAGTGCAGTTAGACCCTTTACTTCATATCAGATACAAAAACTAAAAATGGATAAAACACCTATATATAAGAGCTGAAGCTATAAAGACTTTTAGAAGAAAACATCAGGAGAAAGTTTTAAGACATTGGATTTGACTTTTTAGACTTGGCATCAAAAGTACAGGTAACAAAAGGAAAATAAGTGGGATTACATAAGCTAAAAAGCTTTTGTACAGCAAAGAAAACAGTCAACAAAATGAAAAGGCAAACTATGGAATAGGAGAAAATATCTGCAAACCATATATCTGATAAGGGGTTAATATCTAAAATACATAAGGAATTCACAAGCAAAAAAAATGTTTTTTTTAATGATCAAAGAACTGAATTAGACATTTTTTCCAAAGAAGGCATACAAATGGGCAACAGGTATATGAAGAAGCAACAAATATCACTATTCATTTGGTAAATGCAAATCGAAACCATGAGACTTCAGCTCATTTTAGTGAAGATGGCTGTTACCAAAAAGACAAGAGATAAATTGTTGGTGAGGATGTAGAGAAAAGACAACCCTTGTACACTGCTAGTGGGAATGTATACTGGTGTAACCATTATGGAAGTTCCTCAAAAAGTTAAAAATAAAACTACCATATGATCTAGCAATTCTACTTCTAGGTATATATCCAAAGCAAATGAAATCACCATCTTGAAGACATATCTGGACTCCTATGTTCACTGCAGCATTATTCGTGATAGCCAAGAGTGGGAAACACAACCTAAGTGTCTGTCAATGGATGAATGCAACCAGGAAATTAAAAGACGCTTGCTCCTTGAAAGAACAGCTATGACCAACCTAGACAGTGCATTAAAAAGCAGTGATACAACTTTGCTGACAAAAATCCATATAGCCAAAGCTATAGTTTTTCCAGTAGTCATGTATGGATGTGAGAATTGGACCATAAAGAAGGCTGAGCACCAAAGAATTGATGCTTTCAAACTGTGGTGTTGGGGAAGACTCTTGAGAGTCCCTTGGACTGCAAGGAGATCGAATCAGTCAATCCTAAAGGAAATCAACCCTGAATATTCATTGGAAGGACTGATGCTGAAGCTGAAGCTCCAATACTTTGGCTACCTTGTACGAAGAGACAACTCACTGGAAAAGACCCTAATGCTGGGAAAGACTGAGGGAAGGAGGAGAAGGGGGCGACAGATACTAAGATGGTTGGATGGCATCACCAACTCAATGGACATGAATTGGAGTAAATTTTGGGAGACAGTGGAGGACAGAGGAGCCTGGTATGCTACAGTCCATGGGGTGCCAAAGAGTCAGACACAACTTAGCAACTGACCAATAACAACAATAATGGATGAATGGACAAAGAAATTATTACCTATCTTTCTAGTTATGATATATATGAAATATCATTCAGGCTTTAAAAAGCAGGAAATTGCATCATTTGTAGCAATGTAGATGAACTTTCACCTTTCACTTTCATATTTTGGAGAAGGAAAGGGCAACCCACTCCAGTGTTCTTGCCTGGAGAATCCCAGGGACGGCGGAGCCTGGTGGGCTGCCATCTATGGGGTCGCACAGAGTCGGACACGACTGAAGTGACTTAGCAGCAGCAGCAGATGAACTTGGAGGATACTATACTGAATGAAATAAGCCAGTTGCAGACAAATATTGGGTGATAGCACTTGTATGTGGAATCTAAAAAAGTCCAGTTTAGAGAAACAGTAGAGTGGTGGTTGTCAGAGGCTGAGGTAGGATGGGAGTGAAACGAGGAGATGCTGATCAAAGGGTACAGACTTTCAGTTGTAAGATGAGTTAAGTTTAAAGATCTAATGTACATCATGTTAACTACAGTTTGTAACGAAGTATTGTTTATTTGATTTTTTTAAAATCCTATAATCAGTTGGTATCTACAAATGGATTGACCTATAATTTTGTTGTAAATAATTTGGAAAAGTAATTAAGTAGTTTCACAATATGTTTTTATATGGGAGATCAGCTGGTTTGCATTTAAAATTATCAGACTAAAAACTTAAAACAATATATTTTGTGACAGCTTCATTGTTAAAACAAAACATTAAAGTGTAACACTTTTACATTTTGTTCATCATTGACTCAATGGACATGAATTTGAGCAAACTCCAGGAAATAGAGGACAGAGGAGCCTAACGTCCTGCAGTCCACGGGATCACAAAGAGTCTGAAATGACTTGGGAATGAACAACAATGACACTTCATTCACTCACATACCAAAAATTATTATTTTTAAATAATTTTTTTGTTTATTTTTGGCTGTGTTGGGTCTTTGTTGCTACATGAGGGCTTTCTCTAGTTGCTGAAAGAAAGGGCCACTCTCCAGCTGTGGTGTGTGGGCCTCCCATTTGCTATGGCTCCCCTTGTAGCAGAGCATGGGCTCCAGAGTGTGTGGGCTCAGTAGTTGTGGCTCATGGACTTAGCTGCCCTGTGGATCTTCTGGGACCAGGGATCGAACTTGTGTCCCCTGCAATGGCAAGTGGATACTTAACCACTGGACCATCAGGGAAGTCCCAAAAATTATTTTTGAAAATCCTAGATGAATCAGTTTGTCCTCATATGGTATTTCATCATTAATATCTTATAAATATATATATATATTTTTACAGTTAGTCCAGTTCAGTTCAGTTCAGTCACTCAGTCGTGTCTGACTCTTTGTGATCCCATGGACTATAGCACTCCAGGCCTTTCTGTCCATCACCAACTCCCAGAGTTTACTCAATCTCATGTCCATTGAGTCAGTGATGCCATCCAGCCATCTCATCCTCTGTCATCCCCTTCTCCTCCTGCCTTCAATCTTTCCCAGCATCAGGGTCTTTCCTAATGAGTTAGTTCTTCGCATCAGGAGGCCAAAGTACTGGAACTTCAGCTTCAGCATCAGTCCTTCCCATGAATATTCAGGACTGATTTCCTTTAGGATGGACTGGTTGGATCTCCTTGCAGTCCAAGGGACTCTCGAGAGACTTCTCCAACACCACAGTTTAAAACAATTAATTCTTCGGCGCTCAGCTTTCTTTATAGTCCAACTCTCCCATCCATACATGACTACTCGAAAAACCACAGCTTTGACTAGACGGACCTTTGCTGGCAAAATAATGTCTCTCCTTTTTAATATGCTGTCTAGGTTAGTCATAACTTTTCTTCCAAGGAGCATGCATCTTTTAATTTCATGGCTGCAGTCACCATCTGCAGTGATTTTGGAGCCCCCCAAAATAGTCTCTCACTGCTTCCACTATTTCCCCATCTATTTGCCATGAAGTGATGGGACNAAAAATGAACAGGCTTTGTCATCAGTTTGTACTGACATTTCCAATTCAAATTTAGGTTTTCCAGGTTGTTACTTAACTTTTTATATTTGTTGTATTTTTTGTCTCCAGTGTTAAAAATCTTTGTCCCTAATAGCATTAATGTAGCTAGGTTTTGCTTTTGGAAGCTCAGTCTGGAGCCTGCTTCTCCAGCTCTTCAAATGATTTTTCAAAGTAGCTGATATAAATTTTTTAATTCCTTTATCTGTAAACCACTTGAAATGGATTCTTTTGTCTGCAACTGAATCATGACAGGCAGTGTAAGTAGGAGGAATGGACCTGTGCTTTGCTTGTGAAGTATGCATGCAGCCAGTCATAGTGAAACCAATTGATGCAACCTATTCCCCATGGGGAGAGTTGCCGAATGTGTATTAAACAGAGACCTGATTCACTCAGTCCTTTCTATCTAGGTACAAATCCCAGTTCTCCAAAATTTGTCTTTCTGTTTTTCTACAACAGTCTTTCTCCCTCTCCTGAAATCAGACAGTAAGGAGCACATTAGGTTAGGCTCAGAGAAGGTATACAGGCTTCTCTCTTGACCGTGGATCTTGGTCATTTCAGTGTAGTCTCTGAGGGGTCTTCCCATCACCGCCTCAGATTGGATGAATCAAAAGTCCTTGGAGTGACTGCACATGGACAAGAAGAACTGGAAAGCTGGAACTAGTTGGCCACTCCAGAGGCCTCAAGGACTGCACTAAGCTGGGTCTTTGGATCAGAGACAAGTCATATAAGTAGGACATTCTCATAACTTTTCGTGGCATCTTCATTTTTAGAGCTGACCTTTCCAGCTGAATCATCTCAGAGCTGTGTCTTCACTTCAGAGTAGACAATTGAGACATGCTGGGGTGGAAAGAAGATAGAA
>SJYV01014174.1:0-26049 GCA_006410875.1 Neotragus pygmaeus
ATGTTGTATTTTATCCTTTATTCTAGTAGGATAAAATTATTCTTTAAAATAAATTTATTAGTTGGGAAACTACTCAATAATAATTTTGATGGTGATAACCACTTACCTGTCAGATCCTTCTTGATGTTAATTATTTCAAAAAATTTTCACAGCTGCAGAGCTAGTTGCTATTGCCCTTATTCTGGAGAAGGAAATGGCAACCCTCTCCAGTATTCTTGCCTGGAGAATCCTGTGGACAGAGGGGCCTGGTAAGCTGCTGTCCACGGGGTCACACAGAGTCAGATATGACTGAAGCGACTTAGCATGTATGCATGCATTGGAGAAGGAAATGACAACCCAAGTTTTCTTGCCTGGAGAATGCCAGGGACGGGGGAGCCTGGTGGGAGGCTGTCTATGGGGACACACAGAGTCAGACATGACTGAAGTGACTTAGCAGCAGCAGCAGGAGCCCTTATTTTACACAGGAGAAAATTAGGACTTAGGAAACATAAATAACTTGTGCCAACTTATTGAGACTGAACTGGGACCCAGGTCTTTCTGATTTGTAGACACAAAGCTTTGAACCACTAAGCCCAATCAATTCTGTCCTTTTTATAGAAGTAGTGTACCATTGAAATAGGTTACAGTTATATGAAATTCAGCATTATATCTTCCAAAAGAATAAACATGTCTGAACTTCACTAACTATCTAATAGAATTCCAATATTTGAAGACAAAATTAGAGTAGACAATCTCTCTGGCTGGTAGACTAGCAAATATTTGATATAAATTGACAGTCTTGGTGGCTGTGTTTGAGACAGTGAGTATTATGTTACTGCCTATGGAAGCACAAGCTGATATCAAGATTGCTGGGAGAAATATCAATAACCTCAGATATCCAGATGACACCATCCTTATGGTAGAAAGTGAAGAAGAACTAAAGAGTCTCTTGATAAAAGTGAAAGAGAAGAGTGAAAAAGTTGACTTAAAACTCAACATTCAACACACTAAGATCATGGCATCCAGTCCCATCACTTCATGGCAGATAGATGAGGAAACAGGGGAAACAGTGGCTGACTTTATTTTTCTGGGCTCCAAAGTCACTNTTAAGCCAACTTTTTCACTCTCCTCTTTCACTTTCATCAAGAGGCTTCTTAGTTCTTCTTCACTTTCTGTCATAAGTGTGGTGTCATCTGCATATCTGAGATTATTATTTCTCCTGGCAATCTTGATTCTAGCTGTGCTTCATCCAAACAGTGTAACACAATAAGGTTTGTAGCTGGAGCCTGGATGAGATAGGTGAAGTGACTTGATAAAGGCAGTTTTCCAAGTAATAGGCATTAATAGTAGTTTTACAGATTGATGTTCAAGGGTATCAGAGGATAGGTAATCTGAGAACTAAAAGCAACTCATCCTGTACAGTCAGAGCACCATTCATCACAACTGATTTTCGTATATGTCCCCTGAGGAGTTGGGGAGAACTGAGGTGTCTTGCTAACCCAACTCCCGCAGGTTGAATTTGTCTGGAATACTTCACTGAATCTTTGGGAATTTTATAGAAATCTCTAAGAGCACAGGCCAGTTTTTCTGTAAAACAACTGTGGTGAAGATCATTTTAAAGATATGTCTTTAAAGCAGACCCGCAAGGGCGGAAGTTCGTTTGTGCTTGATCACTTAGTCATGTCCAGCTCTTTGTGACCCTATGGACTGTAGCCTGCCAGGTTCTTCTGTCCATGGGGATTCTCCAGGCAAGAATACCATGCCCTTCTCCAGGGTATCTCCCCAACTCGGGAATCAAACCAGGGTGTCCTACATTACAGGCAGATTCTTCACCAGCTGAGCTACCAGAGAAACCCCAAAGTTGGTTAGTAACTCCTGTTTCACTAAAGAGATGCACATATCCTATGTATGTTTCGTTTGTGCTCAGCTTCTCAGTCATGTCTAATTCTTTGTAACCCCATGGTCTGTAGCCCACAAGACTTCTCTGTCCATCAGATTTCCTGAGCAAGAGTACTGGAGCGGGTTGCCGTTTCCTTCTCCAAGGTATCTTCCTTACCCAGGGATCAAACCCCAGTCTCCTGAATTGCAGGCGGATTCTTTACTGCTGAGCCACCAGGGAAGCACCCATATAAGATATATATATATATAATATATTTATTTTGAATATGAGCTTTATNATTGGAGAATTTTGCCGTTTCCTTCTCCAAGGTATCTTCCTTACCCAGGGATCAAACCCCAGTCTCCTGAATTGCAGGCAGATTCTTTACTGCTGAGCCACCAGGGAAGCACCCATATAAGATATATATATATATAATATATTTATTTTGAATATGAGCTTTATTTTGAGATTTACTTTGATTTCTATTTATTTTGAATTTATTTTGAATTTTATCAAATACTTTTGAGATTTATTTTAAATTTTATCAAATACTTTCACTTACTTTTGTTCTTCAGTTACTAACCTTTATCTCCTCTGAGTTTCTCAGTTTTTTTTTTTTTTTTTTCAATCACATGCCTTCTATCACCAGCAAACACTTTTCTGCTTACTGCCTTAGAGCTTTTTTTGTTTGACCATTTCAGTCATGCCCCTTGGCCACCATTAGAAATGAATAAATGAAAGCTTTAGCCCCAAAGAACCAAATGGGCAATTGAGGAGAATAACTCTACTATCACTAACTTAAGTAGAAGCAGAAAATAAACAACAGATTGAGCTCCAAGGAGGAGAAAGTTCAATGTGGCACACTCGCTTGTTACCATTAGCTAAAGTAGAAGCAGAAGACAGTAAAAGAGAATAAAATAAATGGTCTAATCAAAGTAAACTGAAGCTATGGCCATGGTGGACTCAGTATCGGTTTCTCTAATAAGTCATATCAATTCAGCTAAGCTTTCTATATGACTGCTGTAAGAGACATTTTCTTGGTTACTGAGGATCCAGAAGTGAAAAAAAATCACAGCAGTTCTTATAATTGAGAAACTTACAGTCTAGTCTTGTTTGAAAACTTTTGGTAGTTATCCAGAAATACACTGATATTTTATTATTATAATAACAGCCAGCGTTTATTAAGTACTGTTCCAGATACAGTGACAAGAGAAGGACCTCTATGCATGAAGTTATGATTTTTAGTTTGCAAATATAGATATCATGGGCACAGAGATTAAGTAACCTACCAAGGATCACACTGCGAGTGATTAATAGGGTTGAGATTCAAACCCAGCAGTTTGAATCTAGATTTTATAGACTTAAATAATATTTTCTCAACAATGCTCTATAGTTTCATTAGTTTCTTTTTATCTTAAAAAATAGGGATTTCCCTGGTGGTTCAGATGGTAAAGCAACTGTCTACAATGCAGAAGACCTGGGTTTTATCCCTGGGTTGGGAAGATTCCCTGGAGAAGGAAACGGCAACCCACTCCAGTACTCTTGCCTAGAAAATCCCATGGATGGAGGAGCTAGGTGCAGGCTACTGTCCACGGGGTCACAAAGAATCAGGCACGACTGAGTCACTTCACTTCACTTCTATGGTAGTCATTTATATTTCTTTCAATTTTGATTTTCTGACTAAATGTGATCTGAATATATAACAGAAACTGGTGTCTAAAATCTGCCAAAAGAGAGACCCCAGTACATCAATTCTGAAGCATAGTAGGCCCTATCTGTAATTGGAATGCAAGAATGTTTATGATTAAATAGTGTATTATTAATGACCCAAAACCTGTGCAATCAGCATTGTTCAACCTGGATCATCCACTTCATGATGAGGCCAGGAACTTTTCCTTTGAATAACTTTCAAAGTTTTTCATAGTGCATGCATGCCCAGGCATGCACACATAGAAATACACACACTTACACTCTATATATAATTTCTTTTCAAGTTATACTAGTTATATTGTAAAGCGACACTACACCAACTATTCCAATAATTGAAGCCTGCAGAGACAACTGTTGAGCAGCAAATCAGAGCCCTGTTTCAACAATGCTAGCTCAGCCAGACTCATTATTTTCTTTTACTTACTGTGGGTCTGTCATTTTGAAAGTGACTGTTGCCTTTGCATTTCTAATAGAATCCTCACTAAAATTTACATTCTAGCCTAACTTGCAGGAGCCTACCTTCAGGGTTTGAAAGTAAAGANCCTGTGCAATCAGCATTGTTCAACCTGGATCATCCACTTCATGATGAGGCCAGGAACTTTTCCTTTGAATAACTTTCAAAGTTTTTCATAGTGCATGCATGCCCAGGCATGCACACATAGAAATACACACACTTACACTCTATATATAATTTCTTTTCAAGTTATACTAGTTATATTGTAAAGCGACACTACACCAACTATTCCAATAATCGAAGCCTGCAGAGACAACTGTTGAGCAGCAAATCAGAGCCCTGTTTCAACAATGCTAGCTCAGCCAGACTCATTATTTTCTTTTACTTACTGTGGGTCTGTCATTTTGAAAGTGACTGTTGCCTTTGCATTTCTAATAGAATCCTCACTAAAATTTACATTCTAGCCTAACTTGCAGGAGCCTACCTTCAGGGTTTGAAAGTAAAGATAATCATATTATTGCATCTTTAGAAGGCTTCCTGTTTCCATTTTCCTTAGAAAATTTGTATATTGTGAGTTTCATCAAAAACTGAACAAGACTATTTGGAAATAGATAAAAACAGGACTCTGAATAATTTATTGCAAAAGAAACATGTTTCTGTGCAATTATTTACATAAATGCTAGCATTTCAAAGCTTTTATAATATCTACAAGAATTATTAAACCCATCGAGTTCTGTTCGAATATTCCCAGCTAAGTAATTTCTTTGAACACATAATTGCCTTTGAACTCTAGCTGCCAGAGCTTCACAGTCAAGGAAAGTCTAAAAGAAATAAATGAAAAGTTATGGCCAAATTCAAAGCCATGATCATTCTGCATCCTGACTTGTTTTGTTAAGAAATGTAAGTTAGAGAACTGTGATGTAATTTTAAGCCATCAAAAAGGAAAAGTATGCCCAGTTTCCCCCTCTCAGGTTTGTGTGTATATTAGCATGAACTAGATATGCATGCAGAAAACTCTTATTCAAACTCATTCCTTTTCACATTCTCAGAGCAGCAGAAATTATGGCCTCATTATTAACCCAGGTCTGTTCTCCAGATTAATAGCTGAATTTTTGTCTAGATTCTATTGTAACTCTTTACACAGGAGAATTATAGTTGTGGGATTCCCACAAGGTGTGAACAAAACTGAGTATGAGATAGGAAATGGAAGATGGTTTCACTATGACTAAAAAATTAGTTGAACATGTTATAAGTGGTGGTAGCGTAAATTGTACTACAGAATTTTGAGTGTGAGGTTGATATATATACAGCAGGGGCCAACTACTCCTAGTACTCCTACAATACTTTGCCAATATTATTGGCTTTGTTTCATATTATATGTTCCTAGGGAAATAATCTTCTACCTCTACTTAATCTTCAATGAAATGGTTTTATGTGAAGTCTATAATACTGGTCAGGGACATTTGTTACAAAAAAAGAAAAAAAAAAAAAACAGAAAAGCAAAGATAGAATGCACTCTAGTTTTTTTTAAGCAGAAGGAATTTCTTCAATACTGGAAATAGCTCACATATGATCACTGAAAAGACAGGGAAGGTAGAATCTGTTTTGGCCTTTTAGGAACAAGTTGCAAAACTATAACAAAACTAGATCACTATGGAAAATTCTCTTTGCTATGATCCAGAAAAGTGGAGTCAGAAAGCTGCTGCCACAGTTACTTACTCGTTTCTGCGTTAGTCCATACCTACAAAGAGAAATGTCTAACATCTACTTTTCTCTATATTATTCATTCCAAACGATTTCTGATCCAAAATATATCATGTTAGAGTAATACAATCATATATAGATTTCTATCTGCAATTGAATACTTTAAGTGTAATTTTTAGCTTCCCAGATTATGCATTTTAGAAACGTACAAAGAAGGTGGTCAAAAATAAATATTGTGAAATGCGGCTATGTGCATTAACCAAGTCTGTCACAGGCTGGCATATTGTCATCTGTCTCATACATGGTGATATAACTGGAGTCCAAATAACATGAAACAATATGTTAACACTCATGGAAATTACAGATTTCCTTTTCAAACTCATTTTGGATTGTGAAAAATATGAGATAATTTATTAACATTAAATGTACAGTCTGTTTCACACAAAATCATGCTGGTGCCTATTTTATAGAAGTGGTATAATCATTTTTATGACATGTAATGAGATTATATGTTTGTCACTATATATTTAGACATTATGTGATGCTCATCTTTATGACAGCAAATTTAAAAGAGGAAATTATACTGTTGTGGGTAAATATTATCATGTTGTAAACATCATTAAAACTTCTACATCATGTTATCTCCATACACAAAGAGAATAAGCATGTATGAGTTAGCTTTAAACATAGCTAGTTATATTCCTAAACACAGTGAAGGGCACTACTTACAGTTATCTTCCAGAAAATAAGTTTTCTGTTTTCTTTGCTCTTTGGCTCATTGTCTTCTTTNCGTCTGTGGCACACAGGCCAAACCTCGGTGCAGGGCGACTGCGGAACACAGGTCGGACATCGGCTCAGGATTACCGCGGCACACAGCCCGGACCTCTGGAGAAGGCTACCACAGCACACAGCCCGGACCTTGGCAAAGAGGAAATGCGGCACAGAGCCGGGAACAGGTCACAAGCCGAGGGCGGAACACAGGCCGGACTTCGGCACAGGGCGACCGCGGCACACAGCTCGAACCACAGTGAAGAGCGAACAAGGCACACAGCATGGACCTCGGTGCAAGGCCACTATGGCACACAGCACCGACCTTGGGAGATGGCGACCATGCCACACAGACAGGACATCGGTGCAGGGCAACTGCAGCACACAGCCTGGACCTTGGCACAGTACGACCAAAGCACTTGTCACTAGCTGACTGCAAAACACAGCCCGGATCTCGCTGCAGGTGGACCGCCGCATACAGCCCGGATCTCGGTGCAGGGGGACTGGGGCACACAGCCTGGACATCAGCGCAGGGCTACCGCGGCACACAGCCCGAACCTCAGTGAAGGACGACCGCAGCACAAAGCCCAGAATTCTNAAAAAAAAGAATGTAAGCCCCTGGAGGACAAGAAACAAATGCCTAGAACAATGCTTTCATCACATTATAAACACAAGAAATATTTTCAGAATGGAAGTATTATCAATTTTTTCTTTTAGAAATATCACAGGTGCAATGCTTGGAACAGGAGGAAACACTAGTCAATGACACTAGTTGGCTGTTGAATTATCAAAATAAGAGTAGATAATTTAAGATATTTTAAGGTAATAGCAGTATAATTCAAAGAAGTCAATGATTTTAGGAGTATATAGAATGTGTGAGTTGAGGCATTCTTTTAAGGTAGGCAGAAATCAGAAGCCAAAATTTCCTTATCTCTCTTATATCCCTAGACATAAACTAAGGGCAACAAGTATTTAAATCCAAGTCTGAAAACATAGGGCTTATCTTTTAAGAAACTGAACTGTCTAGATAAAACTAGGCTAGCCTAAAACTGAAAGTTGCTCAGTTGTGTCCAACTCTTTGTGACTCCATGGACTATACAGTCTATGGAATTCACTAGACCAGGATACTGGAGTGGGTAGCCTTTCCCTCCTCCAGGGGATCTTCCCAACCTGAGTATCAAACCAGGGTCTCCTGTATTGCAGATGGGTTCTTTACCAACTGAGCTATTAGGGAAGCCCCAGGTTAGCCTGCTGCTGCTACTGCTAAGTCACTTCAGTCGTGTCCGATTCTGTGTGACCCCATAGACGGCAGCCCACCAGGCTCCCCCTTCCCTGGNCCTGTATTGCAGATGGGTTCTTTACCAACTGAGCTATTAGGGAAGCCCCAGGTTAGCCTGCTGCTGCTACTGCTAAGTCACTTCAGTCGTGTCCGATTCTGTGTGACCCCATAGACGGCAGCCCACCAGGCTCCCCCTTCCCTGGGATTCTCCAGGCAAGAACACTGGAGTGGGTTGCCATTTCCTTCTCCAACGCATGAAAGTGAAAAGTGAAAGGGAAGTCGCTCAGTCATATCTGACTCTTAACGATTCCATGGACTGAAGCCTACCAGGCTCCTCCATCCATAGGATTTTCCAGGCAAGATTACTGGAGTGGGGTGCCATTGCCTTCTCCACAGGTTAGTCTGGCCCACAGCATACAGAAACAAAGGTCTTTTTGGTCACTTAGGGGTTTCCCAGGTTAATAACTGTCTTTATACTCACCCACAAAAACCTGGTAGTTGACATCATAACCTATTTCCTACATGAAAGAACTAATAAATCCTTTTATTCTAAAATACAAATTATGTATAATCACAGAATAAATGAAGAAAAACAGCATAATGGAGGAGGTTGCTGTTGTTGTTCAGTCAATAAGTTGTGTCTGACTCTTTGCAAACAGGTAGACCAGGATAAATAGAATATTTTTAAATTCACACTAGAGGAAACAGGAATCAATCAAGCCACAGAAAATCACTTTAAAATAAATGCCTGAAAGTATATAAGTCTATAGAGAAAAATAGTATTGACCTGGATAACAAAATTTCAGAACTTTATCAGAACACTGATCAAACAGAGATAATAAAAATGAGATACATTTTTATGAGAGATCAATCCAGGAAATCTATAGGAGTGCTATAAACAATGGAGGTATAAGAATCAAGGGGTCTGGTAACCACATATCTAATCTCTTTTTCTATAAGTGTGTTTGCTTTTGGTGTATGATTGTTTTACAATACTTTTTCTGTTTCTGTTACACAACATAGTGATTTGATATTTCTATACTTTTCAAACTGAATACCATGGTAAGTCTTATTACCATCTAGCACTATATAAGGATATTGCGTAATTATAGAGTATATTTCCTATACTGTATATTTCAAAGTTGTGACTCATTCCTTTTGCAACTGAAAGTCTATCTTTTAAATCCATATCTTTCTTCTGCCCAACCTGTCTGTAGTCATTCTGATGATGATTTAAGATGCTATATATAAATAAACATGTGTCTATAAAGAGGAATAGTTTGTTTCTTACTTTTAAATCTTATGTTTTTTATTTATTCTCATATTGCACAGCTGGGATTTCTAGCCACCATGCTGAATAGAAACGATAAGATTGAATACTCTTGCCATCTTGTAGGTGTTAGTTGTAGTTGTTGTCTTAGATGTTACTTATCAGATTAGAGAGTTAACTTTTATTTCTGGTTTGTTGTTTTTTTAAATATTGAATCAGTGTCTGATTTTAATAAACATATTTTCTATGTTGCTTGAGTTCATTTTTTCCTCCTTATTCCATTAATAAGATTTAGTTTATTGTAATTTTAAACTAATCTTCACTTCTGATATAAAACCAATTTCATCAAAAGGTATTATCCATTTTGTATATAGCTGGGTGTGATTTGCTAATGTTTTTGTAATAATTTTATTATTAAGTGGAGTTGTCCCTAGATAATGAAGATGCTACTCTATATTTATTATTTCTTGATGTATCTTTATCAGGTTGGTATCATAAAGCAAGAAAGGATATGTTTCATTTCCCTTCATTTTTAGAAAAAGTTTATTTCTTAGTCAAGAATTCTATTCTTATGTTTGATAGAATTAATGAGTAAAGTCATCCAGGCTGGAGTTTTCTTTGTGAAATAATTTCAGATAAAAAATTCAATTTCCTTGAAAGATATAGAGTTATTCAGATCTCCTGTTTTGATTTGTCTTTTTCAATAAATTTTGTTGTCTGAGTTAGATATATTGGTAGAAAATTTTTCACATCAGTCACTTGTTCATCTTTTAATGTTTATAGGAGCTCTAGTAATGTCTTTTTCATTCCTGATATAAGTACTTTGAATTTTTTATTTTTTATCTGTCTTACTAGTGGTTTACCAATATTATTTTAACTGATAAAATTTTGTTTTTGTTTTAACTGTTTATTTTATATCACTTTGATTTCTGTTCTTAGATAAAAGTATTTCAGAGCACTCATTATACCAGCATTTAGATCTTTGTAGATCAATATTCATAGACATGCTTGTGCACTGAGAAATGACTTTGCATATGAATGAAAAGAACTAGTTGCTAAGACTTTGAGCTGAAATAAATTAAAATATTAGAGCCCTGCTATTAAGATTGATCTTGAGTGTTCATCGTTCTCTAAGAAGCACTACAAAACATCTCTTTTTGGTCGTAGGATTATATCAGAGGCTTTACCTTGACCAATAAACTCAAGACTGAAAACAGGGACCACTTGGCTGTTCTTTTTTTCTCAATGACTTTCATTTTCTACTTAAGATTGAGCTTCTCCCATGGTCTTGAGAAGCCCTTCTCTCCACCCCACCCTGTCACTCCCTGCAGTGGGTTTCTTAAACCTCCTCTTGCTTTGTAAGTGGACTCTTGTAGTTGAAAATCCCAGGCTGGTACTTGTGAATATGCAGGAAACATGGAATTCAGTCAGGTTACATGCTTCAGACATGTAACTTTGGATTTCACTTTAAAGACAGCTTACATATACCAATGTCTTTGTTGTTGTTCCGTCTCTAAGTCGTGTCTGACTCTTTGTAACCCCATGAACTGCAGCACACCAGGCTTTCCTGTCCTTCATTATCTCCCTGAGTTTGCTCAAACTCATGTCCATTGGGTCAGTGATGCCATCCAACCATCTCAATCCTCTGTCACCTCCTTCTCCTTTTGCCCTCAGTCTTTCCTAGCATCAGAGTCTTTTCCAATGAGTAAGCTCCTTACATTTGGTGGCCAAAGTATTGGAGCTTCAGCATCAGTCCTTCCAATGAATATTTGATGTTTATTTCCTTCAGAATTGATTAATTGGACCTCCTTTCTGTGCAAAGGGCTCTAAAGAGTTTTCTCCAGCATCACAGTCTGAAGGCATCAATTCCTTGGGGCTCAGCTTTCTCTATGGTCCAACTCTCACTTCCATACATGACTACTAGAAAAACCATAGGTTTGACTATATGGACTTTGTCAGCAGAGTGATATCTCTGCTTTAGAGATGGTTGGATGGCATCATCGACTCAATGAACATGAATCTGAGCAAACTCCGGGAAGTAGTGAAAGACATGAAGCTTGGCATGCTGCAGTCCATGGGATCACAGAGTCAGACATGAATGAGCAACTGAACAGCAACTAGGTTTGTCATAGCTTTTCTTCCAAGAAGCAAACATCTTTTAATTGCATGGATGCATTCATGATTCACAGTGAATTCACAGGGCTTTTTTGGAGCCCAAGAAAATAAAATCTGTTACTGTTTCCTCTTTTTCCCCTTCTATTTGCCATGAAGTGATGGGACCCAATGCCCATCTTAGTTTTTTGAATGTTATGTTTCTATTTATTTTTTTTATTTTACTTTACAATACTGTTTTGGTTTTGCCATACATCAACATGAATCCGCCATGGAATGTTATGTTTCAAGCCAGCTGTTTCACTCTCCTCTTTCACCCTCATCAAAAGGCTCTTTAGTTCCTCTTCACTTTCTGCCATTAAAGTGATATCATCTGTATATCTGAGGTTATTGATATTTCTCCCAGCAATCTTGATTCCAGCTTGTGAGTCATCTAGCCTTGCATTTCACATGATGTACTCTGTATATAAGTTAAATAAGTAGGGTGACAGCCTTAACATACTCATTTTCCAATTTGGAACCAGTTCATTGTTCCATGTTCTGATGCTTCTCGTCCTGCATACAGGTTTCTTAGGAGACAGGTAAGGTGGTCTAGTATTCCCATCTCTTTAAGAATTTTCCGCAGTTTGTTATGACCCACACAGTCAAAGGCTTTAGAGTAGTCAATAAAGCAGAATTAGATGCTTTTGTGGAATTCCCTTGCTTTTTATCTGACCCAACAGATATTGGAAATTTGATCTCTGGTTTGCCTGCTTTTTCTAAATCCACCTTGCACATCTGGAAGTTCTTGGTTCAGATATTGCTGAAGCTTAGCTTAAAGGATTTTGAGCATAATCTTTCTAGCATGTGAAATGAATGGAATTGTAAGGTAGTTTGAACATTCTTTGACATTGTCTCTTTCTACTGTCCAGACTGCTTATATTATATGAATATGCCATATAGGCAAGGATTAGAGACATAGGTGAAATATTTAGATATTCTCGACCTCCAGATATTATTTGTAAGAAAGGAATCAGGTTGAATTGAAACATGTTACTTATAAGATTCATTCAGCAAATATTTATTGAACACCTATCCTGTGCAAGATTTTCTGAGAGGATGTAATTAGGAAATAAATTAATGCATAGTTACATGATTGTTGGCAATAGTCTATCATATAAAAATTGAGTGATATAAAATAAATTTGCTTTATTCTATGTATTTTACTTGTTTTCCCCTTATTTCTTTTCCAATGCATATACAAATCCATTCTCAGCTTTTTAACCAGTATACCCATGTAATTCGCTTTTCTGTCCTATAATTATGATTTTAAAAATCTGTGACTTATTATTCAGGTCATTGTTACTTCAAATATCACCATATATTCATTTATTGAATTAAATCACAATGTAACTTGGCTATAACAATTACAAAACATTGCATTTTTCATTTTTCTAAACCTTGTTTTATTTTTTAAAATGTACTGAATTTTAGCTTATATGTGAACAAATGCAAAAAATCAATGAATTTTTAGAAAATGTACATAACCTCATTCATATCAGGAAGTAGATAAAAGCCCTGCTCCTGTTCTTTCCAAAATGTTCACTCTTTCTGCCTCAATAATAATAACCGTCCTGATTTAACATCACAGTTATATTACTTAAATGGAGTCATACATTCTCTATGTCTGGCTTCTTTTACTCAAAATTATGCTGTGAGATTTATATATGATAATGTATATAACTGCATTCATTTCTTTGTTGTATAAAATCCCCACTATATGATTTTCAAAATGAAAATATTCTTTCTGCTACTGATGTTAAAGTTGTTGCCAGTTTAGAACAAATATAAGTAATCATGCAATGAACATTGTATATGACATGTGTGTGTGCGTATGTGCACGTGCGCACACACTCTCAGTTGTTCAGTTATATCCAATTCTGCATGACCTGTTGTACACGACACATACTTCAGATGTGTGTAAACCTGACAATAACACACATGTATTGCTAGATTTGTCTATGCACAAATTTAGTATTTAAAGCCAAATTGTTTCTCAGAATAATTTTCCAAATTTACCCTTTCATTCAGTTCATTTCACTTCAGTTCAGTTGTTCGGTCATGTCCGACTATTTGGGACCCCATGAATCACAGCACACCAGGCCTCCCTGTTCATCACCAACTTCCGGAGTCCACCCAAACACATGTCCATCAAGTCGGTGATGCCATCCAACCATCTCATCCTCTGTTGTCCCCTTCTTCTCCTGCCCTCAATCTTTCCCAGCATCAGGGTCTTAGATGAGTCAGCTCTTTGCAACAAGTAGCCAAAGTATTGGAGTTTGAGCTTCAGCATCAGTCCTTCCAATGAACACCCAGGACTGATTTCCTTTAGGATGGACTGGTTGGATCTCCTTGCAGCCCAAGGGACTCTCAAGAGTCTTCAACACCACAGTTCAAAAGCATAAATTCTTGGGTGCTCAGCTTTTTTTATTGTCCAACTCTCATATCCATACATGACCACTGGAAAAACCGTAGCCCTGACTAGATGGACTTTTGTTAGTAAAGTAGTGTCTCTGCTTTTTAATATAAACAGACCATTCTTATCCCTACTTGCTAAAATCAGTCTTTTTAAGGCTAGCTATTCTGATAGGTGTCTGTAAGTATATTATTGTGAATTTAATTTTCACTTCTATGAAAAACAAGCCAAACCTCCTTGTATATTTTTATTGACAATGTAGAGATTCTCTTTCACAAGTGTCTATTAAAATGACAATTTTTTAAAATGCCGAGGGTTTAGTTTACTTTATTTTTCTGATTGAATTTAATTCTCTCTATGCTCTGGACATAAGACTTTAGTCAGATATATTTATCATCCCATACTCTGTAGCTTTATTTATTTTTTAATTTTTATAATGCTAACTATGATACCATTATTATTTTTGATAAATACTTTATTTTAATGCAGTGTAATTTACCTATCTTTACTTTATATTTAGTGCCTTTTCTGCTTAGCAAACTCTCACCTCTTCCAAGACGTTGAAAATATTCTCTTAAATTATCACCTAGAAGTGTCATTATTTTATATGCCTAAAATCTAACAGTGCTTTGTGCTTTTGTGAGGGAGCAGTCAAATTTCACTTATCTTAAATATCCATATTCAGTTGTCTCAGCATCATGAATTTTTTATGATTGAATCTCTTTATCTAGACTATATTTTGTTCCCCTCAACTATTTGTCAGGATTGCATCAATACCATGTTACCTTGATTACTGTAGCTTTAGAATAAATACTGATATCTAATAGTGTAGACCTTCAAAGTAGTCTGTTTTCTTCAAGCTTATACTTTTATCTAAGTACATCTTAGATCTGTTTGGCATTTTGAAATTTTATAAAAATTTTAGGATGAAATCTTCAGCTTCTTTAAAATCACTGATATATTCATTGGTACTGCATCAAATTATTAACTAATTTGAGTCAATTTTAACATCTTAAAACATTCAGTTTTCAACACATTAATATTATATATCCCTTAAATTTTAAAATTTCTTTAATTTCTCCTGTACACATTTTACTGATTATTATTTGTATGATGCTGAAGCTGAAACTCCAGTACTTTGGCCACGTCATGTGAAGAGCTGACTCACTGGAAAAGACTCTGATGCTGGGAGGGATTGGGGGCAGGAGGAGAAGGGGATGACAGAGGATGAGATGGCTGGATGGCATCACTGACTCGATGGACGTGAGTCTGAGTGAACTCTGGGAGTTGGTGATGGACAGGGAGGCCTGGCATGCTGCGATTCATGGGGTCGCAAAGAGTCCAGTACAACTGGGTGACTGAACTAACTAACTAAAGCTTTAGCATACAGCAGAGATGGAAAGAATCTATAAAAACCAGAAAATATCTCTGAGAACTAAAGACACTTTATTTTTCACAATGATGACTAAATGTGGTTAACTACTCAATTATCAATTGTTTCAGATATACATGTCTTGCACTGAAAATGACTGAATACTTTTAAGATCAAATTATCATTAACAAGAGTTCACTATGTATACCCATTTTCTACAAACCATGTTAAATAAATGCATGAGCTCTGCAAGAATAGGTGGAGGAATTTAACTCACTTTTAGTTGTTTGGAATGTGTTTTCTCTCTCTCATACTCTCATTTTATTTTTGGTGACTTTTTGCTGGCAGATACCTAGAAAAAACGTGGACTCAAATTCAATTTTGTTTGTTTGTTTTCATGCACTTTGTCATGGGAGCAATACTTTGATGATGAGTAAATCATTATTTTTTACTCTATGAGAATAAGAAATTATACTAGATACTCACTATAGCCTTATGGAGGGAGCTGGAAGAATAAATTTTAGCAGATATTAATGTCTGATGTATAACCATAGCCTAACTGGTATCATGACCAAAATTATGACTTGATCCAAGGATCACTTATAAATTCATCTTTTTTTGATACATATCACATAGTGAAAATAGTGAAATATTTTCACATAGTGAATATACATGTAAAAGGGAAAACCATTTCTTAAAAATAAAATTATGTTTATATAGTTGCATATAACTCAACTATTTTGAAGCAAAAGACAAGAGTTGTTTTTGTTTTTACATTCTGAGATTAAATTAATGGGAAAATGCTAAAGAAAGGTGGACGGTGTTCCATGTGATTAGGTCATTGTGTTAGCTATTTCTTGACTTTGGGGGTTAGGTTCCTCCTTTCCCACAAGATTAAAATGGCTACTAGGTCCTTGAGAAAGAATTTCCTGTGTTAGAAAACTGTCAAGAGGTTCTGAGATAAAATTTACCTGGCAAAGAGACAGAGAAAGAATTTATGAAGGAAAGTTGTCTGAAGTAAATGTTAAAAAAAGAGAAATCTAGGGGTGACAAATTAGGAAGAAACTGGTCTATGGTTTACTCAACCTGAGGGAAATGAGAATATTAAAGTTATATTGGTCAGTATATATTGGTCAGTAATGCAAAGATACACATAATATTGCAGAATACGCTTAGTCCTTCAGTTGTGTCTGACTCTTTGTGATGCCTTGGATTATATAGCTCACCAGGCTCCTCTGTCCACTGGGATTCTCCAGGCAAGAATACTGGAGTGGGTTGCCCTGCCCTCCTCCAGGGGATCTTCCCAACCCGAGGATCAAACCCAGGTTTCCCACATTGCAGACAGAGCTTTTTTTTTTTTTGTATGAGCCACCAGGGAAGCCCATATTGCAGAATAAAATTATGTAAGAATATGTAAGAAAAATATGAGGTAAAAAAAAAAAAAACTAGTACATAAATTCTTCTCCTTCCTCTTTTATATGTATGAACCTCTTTCACTATAGGCGTATCTGAAAAGAACATATTGGAAAAGAGGTTACACAGAACCATACTTAGATTTAGATTGTCTTTTAATTAAAACTATACTTTGAACTCTGAACATCACCTTTATCAGTCTAAGGATTCCTTAATTTTTTTTAGAATAAATCTGTGTTTTCATAAAAAATATTTTAAGGTGTAATCCTCCTTTGTCCTACTTTGTATTTGTACATTAATTACAAGAATTTTAAAAGTGACTTTCTCCATATATTTCATGTCAAATTCTAATAGGGAAACGTATCTTAAGAATGATAATCAAATGCACCAAAAGAACATTGCTAAAAAGAGAATGAACTGTAAAGTCTATGTAAATAACATTGCTCTTTCAGCAGGAAAATACTAAATATATACACTGGTTCTGTGAGAACCATTTTAAAAATGACTCCTCTCTATACAAACACACACACAATGTCATATCCATCTACATTCATGTGTTGAACATTTGTATGCTAAAACATATTATCTATCTTTAAAGGGCTTAATAAATCATCGTAAACATAATTACATGGATGGAAAGTAGAATATTCATGTATCATTAAGACAGAAAATATAAGACAGTATATTGTGTATATATATATATATATATTCTCAAGTATTGAGCACAAGCTGAAATCAAGATTGCCAGGAGAAATATCAATGACCTCAGATATGCAGATGACACCACCCTTATGGTAGAAAGTGAAGAAGAATTAAAGAGCCTCTTGAAAGTAAGAGAGGAAAGTAAAAAAGCTGACTTAAAACTTCACATTCTAACAACTAAGATCATGGCATCTGGTCCCATTACTTCATGACAAAATTAGATGAGGAAACAATATAAACATAGACTTTATTTAGGGGGGGGTGGCGCTCCAAAATCACTGCAGATGGTGACTGCAGCCATGAAATTAAGACACTTGCTCCTTGGAAGAACAGTTGTGACCAACCTAGACAGCATATTAAAAAGTAGAACATCTAGTCAAAGCTATGGTTTTTCTAGTAGTCATGGATGGATGTGAGAGTTGGACTGTAAAGAAAGCTGAGTGCCAAAGAACTGATGCTGTTGAACTGTGGTGTTGGAGAAAAATCTTAAGAATCCCTTGGACTACAAGGAGATCCAATCAGTCCATCCTAAAGGAAATCAGTCCTGAATATTCATTGGAAGGACTGATGCTGAAGCTGAAACTCTTAATACTTTGACCACCTGATGCTAAGAACTGACTCCTTGGGAAAGACCCCAATACTGGGAAAGATTAAAGGCAGGAGGAGAAGGGGACAACCGGATCAAATGGTTGGATGGCATCGCTGACTTGATGGGCATGAGTTTGAGCAAGTTCCAGGAACTGGTGATGGACAGGGAAGCCTGGCATGCTGCAATCCATGGGGTCACAAATGGACACAACTGAGCGACTGAATTGGACTGATTCTCAAAAATATCTGTGCGTGATAGTCACAAAATATTTAAAAGCAATATTTTTTTCTGCTATTTATGTGTATCTACTAAGAATTACGAATTTCATATAATGCAATTATATTATAATATCATATATTTAAATAATCATGTAAAGATCAATGTAATTTATTAGAGTAATTCTGTGTATTAACACCAGACTTTAGTTTCTACACAGGCTAAGATTAAGGCAAAATTCTTATATATATTCTTTAATTTTTTTCTTTATAATCTGTTCATTTGTTATCCTTTTTTGCTGCAACTGTTTTCTATTGCTGATTTGTACTGATAGTATATCTAGGCTCTAGACTTGCTTCCCCATAGTTTTATTTTATTTTTAAAAATCCCTGTTTCTTTCTTCCACCTACTTCTTTCCATCCTTCTTTTCTTCCTTTCTCTTTACTTTTCTCCCATTTTAGAACATGCCTTAAGCCATACTGTACAAGTGTAATACTAGAGGAATGCAACATGTTTTAGAATAGTTCTTCCCATCAAAATTGTGCAACCTGGAAACTGAAATCTCATGCATATTGATAGGTGTATTTTTGGATATATTAATAATGAGAGCTTTAAGAATTGCTTTTATGGGTTACTTGTGTCTCCAAAGCAAGAGAGCTCTTTATACTGAGAATATGATGCTAAGCTTGGTGGAGAAAAGAACATGTGTGGATCACAAATGATGGCTATTGTTTTAACGTCTTGAAATAAGAAAATACAGGTTTTGTTTTAAAACAAAAGGAAGAACCTGAGATTTTATAAAGTTTATAGAATTTATGTGAAAGAAATAAAACTTGAAAAATAAATTGACGGTGCATGTTCTGAGTGATAGCTTCTCCTATATCCCTGTCTCCTATAATTTACCTTCGAATCTGATATTTTTCTGAGCTCCATTTTTGTTCAGTTCTTACTGTTTCCCTACTTTTCATTCAGTTTTCTGAGTCTCTCATTCTGCAAATCATATGTTAAATGTTAAGAACTTGAGAGTATGTCCTAATGATATTATCTGTATTATACTAGAAATATTCCTGAGAAAGAAAATTTAATCACTTAACACAGTTGTTCATAAGATAGACATTTCAATTGACAATGGCACCCCACTCCAGTACTCTTGCCTGGAAAATCCTATGGATGGAGTAGCTTGGTAGGCTGTGGTCCATGGGGTCGCTAAAAGTCGCATGCAAACTGAATGACTTCACTTTCACTTTTCACTTCCCTGCATTGGAGAAGGAAATGGCAACCCACTCCAGCGTTTTTGCCTGGAGAATCCCAGGGACGGGGGAGCCTGGTGGGCCGCGGTCTATGGGGTCGCACAGAGTCGGACATGACTGAAGTGACTTAGCAGTGTAATAATTAAGGAGACTGCTCTATGACCCCATCCAACAGTTGTATAAGTTGCCTCCTTTTACCTAGTACTTACTCACTTGTTCTGACTTCATTGTTCTACTATAATCAGAGAAGAGAGTTGACTCCCAATTTGCATGCAGTGAGGCTGATATTATATAGATTTTAAATATACAGAATACATCAGGCTTTCAGAGTACCTGAATCTACATTCAAAAGGAAATGAGCCGAAGATTTTTTTATGTTTAATAATAATATTTCTTAAATTATTAATGAAATTACTCTCAGAACTCAAAACTTATGTTAAGAATTTCAATCAGATATTGATGATAAAAAGTTGATATACTTGTCTTAACTGTACTCTGGCTCAATCAGAATCTCTTTCATTTTGCAAAAGTACAATTTTTTGATATCTCATTACATTTTATAAGGACAGTGGACAAGAGGAAAAAGTATGCTGTCATTCTTTTCATATTTTAAAAAAGTCAGTTTCAAGAACATGTGAGATTACAGAACTGCAGAAGATTGATATTTTATAAAGTTGTTAAGTTCATATAGGAAAAAGAAAAGATATCTTAATTTCCACCTTCTGATGTTTCCTCCTTCACACAGTAAGATACCATTTCGGCCTAGTCAAAACTTTTAAGATAACAGCAAGATTAGAAACATGCCCTGAGTCTTCACTATTGTGTTGAGGAAGTGAAACTCCATTCATGTCTTTTCATGCTTAGGCACATTGTCATTCATGTTGGCGTTCACAACATTTTCTTTTTAATAAAAAGAAGTTTAGCTTTCTTCATTTGTCAGCATTCTCTCTCTCACTTTCTCTCTCTTTTCATATGCATTTGTATCTTTGTATATATATCAGCTGTGACACACGTACCTTCATAATCTGGTATACTTAAAACATTTCATGTTCAGGTATAGATTTAAGGCTTAGAAAGAGGGAATTTTGTACTGTTATTATTAGTTTTTCATTACTGGATGAGTTATTTAGCTTGAAGGTAAAAGAGAAGGGGTTTTAAAATAGAATGGAAGCCACCGGGTCTAGAGTTCTAGTGATGGACTTTTAAACTATAATGATAGCAATGATGTTCATCCATACCTCAGATGTTAAGCAGAGATAGGAGATGAGGAAAGTGTGTGAAATTTAAGAGCAGTAGAGGACTGATTATCACTGAATATCTGCAAAGCAACTGAAAGAGACCCACTTACCACGTAGAATTATTTCCTAACCTCTGTTAATGGACTTCTAGTTTTTTTCTCTATTGGAATTATTGTTCGAGCAAACAATGCTTAGCCTAAGGGTAAGAAACATATATTATGTATAATGTGAATAGTGTTTAGTAGCATATTTTACTTGCTATTCTTGATTCCTGTGTGTTCCTTCTGTTAATATAGCTAACAAATGCCAGGGTGACTCAGTATGTACTTTTTTCATTCATTTTACTATTTTCCTCACTTAAGTAGTAATGGGCTTATGTGTATATCTGTGTGTTTGTGTTTGTATGTGTTTGTGTGTGTGCACACACTCAGTCGAGTCCAACCCTTTGTGACCACCCCCTACATATAGCATTATCTAAATGAATTTTCAAATAAAATTACTTAAATAATCATAGAGACAGCCTCCAGCTTAGTGTACAACAAAAGTATTTTAAGAATTATTTCAAAAATCTTAAAATATTTCCTCAGGAGTATATAAGCACATTACATTTACATTTAAAGTCACTCAGTCATGTCCAGCTCTTTGGGACCTCATGGACTATACAGTCCTTGGAATTCTTCAGGGCAGAATACTGAAGTGGGTAGCCTTTCCCTTCTCCAGGGGATCTTCCTGACCCAGGAATTGAACTGGGGCATCCTGCATTGCAAGGGGATTCTTTTCCAACTGAGCTAGCAGGGAAGCCCAATATAAGCATACATATGCCTAAGTTACAATAAAACTGGTGGAAAGACACAGAAGTATCCTTGAAACAACCTAGCACTGAGAAGGAATAATACAAACTATAGTCTCAAACACTCTTAGGCCCTTCTTTCTCATCAGCACTCCTTAGTACTATGAAATATTTACCACCACACTCTCTTGTGCATATCAGTTTTTGTTTCCTTTCCTTAAAATACAAGTCTGTTTGTTTTTTGAAAGGAGGAAACCTTAGGTTTATGTTTATGTTGCCACCACATTAAAAGGAACAGACCTTTCTTTCTAGGACTAAAACTCACAAGTCTAGGACGTTCAGTTCAGTCACGCAGTCACATCCACTCTTTGCAACCCCATGGACTGCAACATACCAGGCTTCCCTGTCCATCACCAACTCCCAGAGCTTACTCAAACTCATGTCCATCAAGTCAGTGATGCCATCCAAACGACTCATCCTCTGTTGTCCCCTTCTCCTCCAGCCTTCAAAAGGCCTCAGCAGACCTCAAAAGACCCAGCATCAGGGTCTTTTCAAATGAGTCAGTTCTTCGCATCAGGTGGCCAAAGTATTGGAGTTTCAGCTTGAGCCTCAGTCCTTCCAATGAATATTCAGAATCGAGTTCCTTTAGGATGGAAAGTCTAGGATAGAAGTCTCTGATTGCTCTATGGTACTCTATGGTAGATGCCCAGATGAGCCCATGAATATTGGACTAGACTATGTAAAACAGCTGCTCCTGTACAACTATGAAGACATGGGGGAGAAATATTAATCTTCATTTAACTTTTCTTTTCTTTCTTTCTTTTTTTTTGTCTCACCCAGTCCCATTTAAACTCTTGACTCATGACTCTCATATACATATCTTTAGTCCAAATCTCTTTCTCCTCTTTACTTTCTCCTCTCTAACTGCCTCTTGCACATTTTCACTCATAGTCTAATAAGCAAATGAAACAGATCTGATCAAAATGAGTTCTGGACCTTCCCACACACTTCTGTGCCTGTTCCTCATGGTATCTTTCTCACATAAGATAAAGGAAACTCCATCTTCACAATTTTTCCAGGACAAATTTTTGTTAGTCATTGTTGGCTCACTGTCTCTCATGTTCAATATCCAGTTTATGAGGAAATATTATTATATATAGAATATACTCACATTGGACCTTTGTACTTTACTACCTTTATTGTTATCAACTTGTTCTCAGTTCAGTTCAGTCACTCAGTTGTGTCTGACTCTGCGACCCCATGAATCGCAGCACGCCAGGCCTCCCTGTCCATCACCAACTCCCAGAGTTCACTCAAACTCACGTCCATTGAATCAGTAATGCCATCCAGCCATCTCATGCTCTGTTGTCCCCTTTTCCTCCTTCCCCTAATCCCTCCCAGCATCAAAGTCTTTTCCAGTGAGTCAACTCTTTGCTTGAGGTGGCCAAAGTACTGAAGTTTCAGCTTTAGCATCATTCCCTCCAAATAAATCCCAGGGCTGATCTCCTTTAGAATGGACTGGTTGGATCTCCCTATGTCACCATTATCTCTTGAACAGAATACTCCGATAAAATTACAAATAATCTTCCTGTTTCATACCTTCCTATGCCTCAGTCCATATTCAATACAATGGCTAAAGTTGCCCATCTGAAATATGTCAGCTTAACACTGTCTTGTGGCTCCCAATCTCCCTGAAAATAAAAGACATATTACCCTAAAATGCCTGCTTTGACTTTTTAGTCACTAGCCTGCAAACTATTTCTGCAATAAACACCAAGCACATTCCAAACTTAGTACCTTTGCCTTGTGTCCTTCCACAAATTTCAAAACATCTATAAGCTTAAAATAAATGCATTACTTATGAGAAGTACAATTCCTAATGGATTACACAGGAATTAATCGGGGCGGAGGTGGTTATGTGCTGAAGGGAGTGGAAAAATATAAACTATATGACTGTATATGGTATGTTAGATCATTAAATAAAGTGATTGAAGATGCCTTCATTGAAAAAGTGATATTAGAGTACAGAGCAAAAGCTGATAAAAGAGCAGGTCTTGGGTCTTTCTGGGACTGGAGATTTAAATTTGGGAGTCATAAGTCAAGAGTTTAGATGGGACTGGATGAAACCATCAAAAAAAAAAACAAAAAACGGTTATACAAAGATAAAGTCCTAGAAACAAGTGTTAATGAATAGAGTAGACCTACTCTAAGAATTAATTTAGCAAGAAGCACTTTGTATCTATCCAAGAGTCTCTGTGAGAAATATCTTCCCACTGTGGGCTCCATGTGCACCAGAAAGAGTTACTAAATTGTATCATCTCTTTCTTTCACCAAATAATTATATTCTTAGGTTTCAGATGGAAGAGAAATTCTTGCTCATGCATATCAGAGGGCATCCGTGTATATGTGTGTGTGTGTAAAACAAAGCCAAACATGGAGGAAATCAATATATCTCTGAGGTTTGAGGAAAATGATTGTGCACATACTCACTCGCATATTTATATGCACAAATAGCTTTTTCTGATTGGAATGTAGAATTTAGCAATAGGATAAATTTACTATTGAGTAATATTTTTCAAAAATATGTAAGGTGAGGTATGGCAAAAGGATTATGAGCTACTCTTTTGAGAATTTTTCTGTGAAGCATGTATTTTTCATTTACTGACACAACCATATCATATAACAGACATTCTGTCTTGAATGTGCTTTTATTAGATAAATGTCATTTTTCATCAGCTTTGAGAGCAGGGAACCTTTATGAGGTCACTCAATAAAGCTGTGTGAGGATTGGTTTAAACCTGAGAGAAAAGATTTCTTAAAGTGGAGAGAACAGCAACTTTTCTTTTAGAGTCTATAGTCTTTCCAATGGTGCAGACATATATATGGTCTGGTTCATTTTTTTAAATCTGCTTTTTTATAATCATATTTAATGTATATACATATATACAATATGACCTGTTTCTTTATTTCAAATGTATCGTTTTGATTGTTTGAAAATAGGATCTTGCTGTATTTTGAGAGCAGTAACCTTCATTATTCTCATAGCATAATTCACTAAGAGTTTACATTTTATCAGTTAGCTCAGCTGATAGAGTAAACGCATATTGATAAACACTTTGATGTCAGTAATATGGACTCCCTTGTGTGCTATCTTCTTCACTCTTATTTATACCAGGAGGAAATAGCCTTTGATTTATGATAAATTATCAGTGATAGTGTGAATAAATTTTTTTCCTCCCTTTTAGTTTCTGTTTTGCATATGCACAGTATTCTCTTATTTTTCTGTTGGCTTTTGTGTATGTTATCTGGTCCTTCTATCTCAGTTTTTAAAAAGTGAAATTAAACTATAAAATATGTGGCTAGTGTTTCAAATTTAATGAAATAAGATGAAAAAGTTCAACATTCAGAAAACTAAGATCATGGCATCTAGTCCCATCACTTCATGGGAAATAGATGGGGAAACAGTGGAAACAGTGTCAGACTTTATTTTTTGGGGCTCCAAAATCACTGCAGATGGTGATTGCAGCCATGAAATTAAAAGACGCTTACTCTTTGGAAGGAAAGTTATGACCAACTTAGATAGCTTATTAAAAAGCAGAGATATTACTTTGCCAACAAAAGTCCGTCTAGTCAAGGCTATGTTTTTTCCAGTGGTCATGTATGGATGTGAGAATTGGACTGTGAAGAAAGCTGAGTGCTGAAGAATTGATGCTTTTGAACTGTGGTGTTGGAGAAGACTCCTGAGAGTCCCTTGGACAGGAAGGAGATCCAACCAGTCTATCCTAACAGAGACCAGTCCTGGGTGTTCATTGGAAGGACTGATGCTGAGGCTGAAATTCCAATACTTTGACCACCTCATACGAAGAGTTGACTCATTGGAAAAGACCCTCATGCTGGGAGGGATTGGGGGCAGGAGGAGAAGGGGACGACAGACGATGAGATGGCTGGATGGCATCACTGACTTGATGAGTTTGGGTGAACTCCGGGAGTTGGTGATGGACAGGCGTGCTACGATTCACAGGGTTGCAAAGAGTCGGACACGACTGAGAGATTGAACTGAACTGAAGATGAATAATAACTTTATATAATTCAATCTATACAAACACCCATCCCAGTAAGAGTGAGTTGAAAAGTATTATTTGTTGAGTAACTATGTGCCTTCACTTACATTCATTACTTTTTTTCATAGCAATATGTATTACTGATTGCAAGATGAGGGACCTACCTAAAATCATAGATGCATTAAGTAGTGAGCCCGAGATTGTGAACTTAGATCTTTTGCCTTTAGGGCTATGTTAGCTGTATTGAAACAGAGTTTTACAACAGCATACATCTATCATTTCACAGTTTCTTTAGGCCTGGAGTCCAGCCATAGCATAGTTCAGTCCTCTTCTCATGGCCTCACAAGACTATAATCAAGCTGTTGCCAAGGCTGTAGTCTCAACTAAGACTTGATTAGCTAGGGAAGTGTTTGCTTCCAAGGTAGTTCAGGCTTGACAAAATTGTCTTCCTGTGGTTGTAAGACTGAAGTCTTCTGTGTCAGACTGCCTGTCAGCTGACTACCCATAGCTCCTAAAGGCTGTCATAGCTCCTTAGCATGTGGGCCTCCCAACATGCGTAACTATTTTGTCAAGGCCAGCAAAGGAAAGAGAGAAAGGCTCAACAAGATAGTCACTAGAATTTCATATAACATAGCCATATATTATACATGTAAATAGGACTTCCCATAACTTATACCATATTCTTTCAGTTAGAAGCAAGTCACAGGTCCCACCCACACTCAGGAGAAGGGAATCAAATAAATCCAGCGTTAATGAGGGTAGGATCTGTCTGCTCACTGCTGAGAAACCGAAAAAAAAAAAAAAAAAA
>SJYV01014179.1:0-151605 GCA_006410875.1 Neotragus pygmaeus
TTTTTTTTTTTTGGCAGGAATTCACTATATAATTGCACATTTCGCGGTCCACCTCTCATTTCACTCACACGTTCACTCATTAGTTGAGCACCAGCTAATTGTACTCCAGGAACCGAGCCGGGGAGTGAAGAGTAGGTTCAAGGACCTCGCAAGCCCATAGTACCACGGCACTCTGCTGCTTTGTGCTGAAGAATGACAGGGGGACGCCTCGTCTTCCTCTTTGTGCCCCTCTTAGCCTCCATCCAGTTAACCAGCGGATAAATGTTTACTCATCCCGTAAGAGGTGCACTGCAGAGGCCCCCATTCCCAAATGCTGGGGGTAGCAGAAAAGGAGGCGGTAACTTTAAATGACCAAGGACTTCAGAGGTCGCTTTTTTTACAGAGAAGGAAACTGAAGCCCAGGGAAATAGCTGAAAGAGCTTATTTAAGGTCACAGCTACCTAGAGAGAAACAAGAGGCTAGAACCCAAGTGTTCTCTCAGTCCAGTACTACTTCCCCCCATTTCACCCATTCACCTAGTTTCTGGCAAAGGTGAGAAGGTGGCAGTTTTCAGGACTTACACCTTCAAGCAAAAATCTGAACAAAATACTCTCCGAGACAGGCTTATAGGAAATCTGGCCACCAGTTAAGTTTGTTCGTTATTGTAAACACATAATACATAAACATAATGCAAAAGTCAAGTCCCTTGTTCCTCAGCCATTCAATTCTCTTCCCCTAACAGCTGTTACTTGATTCCAGAGATAGTTGGAGAAGACTCTTGAGAGTCTCTTGGACTGCAAGGAGATCCAACCAGTCCATTCTGAAGATCAGCCCTGGGATTTCTTTGGAAGAAATGACGCTAAAGCTGAAACTCCAGTACTTTGGCCACCTCATGCAAAGAGTTAACTCATTGGAAAAGACTTTGATGTTGGGAGGAATTGGGAGCAGGAGGAGAAAGGGATGACAGAGGATGAGATGGCTGGATGGCATCACTGACTCGATGGACGTGAATCTGAGTGAACTCTGGGAGTTGGTGATGGACAGGGAGGCCTGGCATGCTGCAATTCATGGGGTGGCAAAGAGTCGGACACAACTGAGCAACTGAACTGAACAACTGTTACCTGATTCCAGAGATAGTCTGAGTATATGGTGAAGCATATAAATGTTCGGTTTTCAATATAGACAAATACATTCCTATGCCTCTTAAGTCATAGTAAGTCCGTATTTCCCAGAAGTGCCCCCCCCACCCCCGCCATTACCTTTTTTAAAGGGAACATATCCTCCTCAGCCTGGGTTCTCTACTATCCCTTTCTTTCCATCAGGACTGCATAATCTATCATTTCTCCATCTGCCCTCCTCTCACCAGAATACATCCTAGGGACCAATAGATCCCACAGAAGAAGAGATTTCTTGCCAGGGATATTGATCATAATCTCTCCTTCTAATTTGGCTGTCAGATGCAGGGGCCTCTGGGCAATTTTTTGCATTTCATGTTCCTTTTCCTAGAGAATCCTAGCAGCTGACTGGATACCTGACATCAGCGATATAAAATAAAACTCGCCTCAAGGTCAAAGACTCATCATCCTTGCTGGATGATTCACCATGCCTAATGAATGAGTTTTCACTGAAAGCAAAACCTTATGCTCCAAAAGAACACATGGAACAGAAGCATTCCTACTCTCACCAATAGCACACTTTTCCCTGCAATGCTAAGAATGCAAAGCATATGAAAGCAAAAGAGATTTGGGGCCAATCCATATTTTTTCTTTAAGGTTAATCCCTTCAAGATGGTTGTAGATTAGCATTCAGTTGAAAGAAATAATAGCAATCCCTGTATACTTTACACAGTTCCCCAGTGGTTTTTTGTTGTTATTCAGTCACTCAGCCATGTCCCACTCTTTCCAACCCCATACACTGCAGCACTCCAGGCTTCCTTGTCCTTCACCATCTTCTGGAACTTGCTAAAATTCATGTCCATCAGTCGGTGATGCCATCCAACCAGCTCATCCTCTCTTGTCCCCTTCTCATCCTGCCTTCAATCTTTCCCAACATCAGGGTCTTTTCCAATGAGTCAGCTCTTCACATCAGGTGGCCAAATCACTGGAGCTTTAGCATCAGTCCTTCCAATGAATATTCAGGACTGATTTCCTTTAGGATTGACTGGTTTGATCTCCTTGCAGTCCAAGGGCTTCTCAAGAATCTTCTCCAACACCACAGTTCAAAAGCATCAGTTCTTCAGAGCTCAGCCTTCTTTATGCTCCAACTCTCATAACCATACATGACTACTGGAAAAACCATAGCTTTGACTAGATGGACCTTTGTTGGCAAAGTAATGTCTCTGCTTTTTAATACTCTGTATAGTTTGGTCATAGCTTTCCTTCCAAGGAGCAAGTGTCTTTTAATTTCATGGCGGCAGTCACCATCTACAGTGATTTTGGAGCCCAAGCAAATAAAGTCTGCCACTGTTTCCATTATTCCCATCTATTTGCCATGAAGTGATGTGACTGATACCATGATCTTAGTTTTTTCAATGCTGAGTTTTAAGCCAGCTTTTCACTCCCTTTTAACTTCATCAGGAGGCTCTTTAGTTCTTCACTTTCTGCCATAAGGGTAGTGTCATCTGCTTATCTGAGGTTATTGATATTTCTCCTGGCAATCTTGATTCCAGCTTGTGCTTCATCCAGCCCAGCATTTCTCATGGTGTACTCTCCATATAAGTTAAATAAGCAGGGTGACAGCATACAGCTTTGACATACTTCTTTCCCAGTTTTGAACCAGTCTTGTTGTTCCTTGCCCCAATGGTAACATCTTGTAAAACTTTAGTACCATATTACAACCATGATGTTGACATTGATATGTTCAATGAACAAAACATTTCTTCCTGATATGAATGCCTTTTATTTCCTTTTCTTGCCTTATAGTGTGGGCTACCAATCTTGGCACTTCATTTAATAACTGAGGGCAAGCATCCTTTCTTTGTTCCTAAAGCATTCATTAAGTCTTTTACTAGTAAGTATAATATTAACTGTAGATTTTTTGTAGGTGCTCTTCCCAATTTAATGAAGTTCTCCTCTATTTCTATTTTTCCTGAGAGTCTTTACCAAGAATAAATGCTTTTTTCAAAGGCTTTTTCTGCTTAAATGCTATGTGATTTTTTTCCTTTTAGGCTGTTAACATGATGCATTACCTTGACTGATTTTTCAAATACTGAACCAGCCTGCATCCCTAAAGTAAACCTCATTTGGACATGGTGTATAAGTACTTTTATACATTGCTGCACTCTCTTTGCTAATATTGCTTAAGAATCTGTGTATATTTGCTTAAGAATGTGTGTATATTTTCTTGATGGCTAATGATTGAGCATCTTCCTATGTGCTTACAGGTCATTTGTGTAACTTTTTGGAGAAATTTCTATCCAGATACCTTGTCCATTTTTTAATTGGATTATCTGTCTTTTTATTATCAAACGCAATCATCATTTTTATATTCTAGATTACAAGTCATTATCAGATATATTATTTGCAAAACTTTTTCCTATTGTCTTTTCATTTTCCTGATTATAATCTTTGAAACAAAATTTTTAATTTTGGTATCATTTATCTTTTTTATTCACTTATTGCTGTTTTGGGTGTTGTATCTAAGAAATCACTGCATAATCCAAGGTCATGAAGATTTACATGTATGTTTTCATATAAAATTTATATACTTTTAGCTCTTACATTTACTTGAAATGACCCATTTCAAGATAATTTTTGTAAATGGGGACCAACTGCATTATTTTGCATGTGAACATCTAGTTGTCTTAGCATCATTTATTGAAAAGAAAATTTTCAATAAATTTCTTTTCATTATTGAAATGAATATTCTTTCCCCCTTGAGTTATCTTGGTAAAAATAAACTGCCATGCACCAGGAACTAATATCAGTTGTATGTCAGTTATACTTCAAAAACAAACTAAAAGAAAAAGAAATCTGATTTGTGGTTACCAGAGGTGAGGAGCAGAGGGTATAGGGAATTGCATGAAGGCAGTCAAAGGTACAAACCTCTAGTTACAAGATAAGTACTAGAGGTGAAATGTACAACATGATTAAAATCATTAACATTACTGTAAGTTTTATATAAAAGGTAACAGTAAATCCTGTGTTCTCATCACAAGGAAAAAATTTTTTTTCGTTTTTTCTGGGCTGGGGTGGGTCATCACTGCAGTGCTCAGGCTTTCTCTAGTTGCAGAACAGAGGCTTAGTTGCCCTGTGGCATGTGGGATCTTAGTTCCCCAATCAGAGATCAAATCTATGCCCCCTGCATTGGAAGGTAGATTTTTAACCAGGGAATTCCCCCTCAAATTTTTTCTGTTTCTTCAATTTTGTATCTGTATGAGATGATGGATGTTCACAAAACTTACTACAGTCATGATTTCAAAATGCAAATCAAATCATTATGCTTTATACTGTAAACTTACACAGTGCTGTATGTCAATTATATCACAAAACTGGAAGTAAAATAATAATAAAAGAAAAGTAGTCACCAATGAAAGTATGGCTCTATTTTTGAAATCTTAATTCTATTTCACTCATTTATAACAAATCTTATGCCAGTAACAGTGTCTTGATTAGTGTAGTTCTGTAGTAAATTTTCAAGTAAGACATCTATAGTGGTTTTGAGTGTATAGCTTTTATAAATTTTAGCTGTATGTTTTTTGTTTCTCTAGTTATTACATTATTTATGGATACCTTATCACAATCTACTGGTATTACCATTTACGAGTCTTGTGAAGTATAAAAAGCTTACCTTTTATAGTCCTTTTTTCTCTGGGAGATCTAGTTGTCTTAAATATTTCCTCTATGTATATTTATAGCTGCATTAATCAGTATTATGATTTTTGCATCAACCATCAAACATAATTTAGAAAATTCAGGAAAAGGAAAACTACTTACCTGTAGTTTTGCTTACCATATTTTTTCATCCTGATGAGATTCATTCATTTATTCTTTTTCTGTTTGGAGAACTAGTCATTCTTTTACAGTATATCTGCTGGCAACAAATTCTCTTAGTTTTCTCTCACTGGAGAACATCTTTATTTCCCATTTGCCCCTGAAACATTATTTTCACAGGGTATAGAATTCTGGACTGATGATTCTTTTCTTTCAGCACTTGAAATCTATTTGCCACTTCCTTCTGGCATCCATGGTTTTTGATGATAAATCTGCTGTCCGTCAAACTGTTTCCCCTCAAAAGTAGGGTGTCATTTTCTCTGGCTGTTTTCAAACTTTTTGTTTTCGGTTTTCATAACTATGTAGATTTCTTTGAGTTATCCTGATTGTTATTCAGCTTCTTGAAATGTGTGTTTATGTCTCTTGCAAGCCCTTGGGAAGTTTTCAACCATTATTTGTTGCAGTATCTTTTTTGGCTCTCTCTTTTTTTTCCCCTCCTGGAAGTCTGATAACTTGAATATTAGATTTTCAGGGACCCACAGGTCCTTAAAATTCAGTACAGTTTTTTAAAGTCTATTTCCTGTTGTTCAGATTGGCTATTTTTTATTGTTCTATTTTCAAGTTCTCTGATTATTTCTGATTACTATTTCTTGTTGAGACTATTCATGAATTTTTTTACTTATTTGGGGGTTCCAAAATTTCCATTTGGTTCTTTATATCTTTTTGCTCACTAGAGCATTTTCATTATGCCTGCTCTAAAATCTTTGTCTAATAATTCCAGGAGCGCTATCAGCTTACTGTTGACAGGTATTAATTGCATTTGAAATGTAGTTTGAGATCTTCCTTGATCTTGGTACAATGAGTTATCTTAGATAGAAATCTGGAGTTTCATATTATGTTCTGAGATTCTGAATCTTATTTAAATGCTCTGTTCTGCTAACTTATCCTCGCAATGGTGAGGTACTCTCTTTTTACTGTCAGGTAGAAACAGAAGTCCAGGTTGCCCAGTTAGCTTCCTTGGACACCCAAGGGTACTGCTGGGCTAAAGTGAAAGTTCTGGCTCTTCAGCATGCTTCAGCTAATACTTTTCTAGCTGGGAAGTGGCGGAGTGCCTTGTTACTGCTCCCCACAGCCTCATCAGTTCAGATCAGTTCAGTTCAGTCGCTCAGTTGTGTCCGACTCTTTGTGACCCCATGAATTGCAGCACGCTAGGCCTCCCTGTCCATCACCATCTCCTGGAGTTCACTCAGACTCACGTCCATCGAGTCCGTGATGCCATCCAGCCATCTCATCCTTGGTTGTCCCCTTCTCCTCCTGCCCCCAATCCCTTCCAGCATCAGAGTCGTTTCCAATGAGTCAACTCATGAGGTGGCCAAAGTACTGGAGTTTCAGCTTCAGCATCATTCCTTCCAAAGAAATCCCAGGGTTGATCTCCTTCAGAATGGACTGGTTGGATCTCCTTGCAGTCCAAGGGACTCTCAAGAGTCTCATCACCACTGGACATTGATAAAAGTCCTTAAAAGTTCTGACTCAGCGTCTTCTGACATCTCAGTCAAGGGGGGCAATGACCTGTTACTGCCAGATGGGAATGATAATCCAAGCTCTTTTCTCACCATCCTGGCAGGAGTTTGGGGCACTTCACTGTAACCTCACAAGGGTGGAAATCTAACTCCCCACTTGGTCTTTGTGGCATGGGTTGGGGTAGGGTGAGTTTCTGTGGTGTTTGGCTGGAATAGAGTGGTTATTGTCTAAAAGTTTTCTGACTTGCTAAGCTACCTCTTTTCTGTTTGTTTCGCTACAGGAAGCAGACTTTTCGTGGAGTGTACTTTTGTCTGTTACCCATTGGAGTTTCCTGGTTCCAACTCCTTCAGCTCCAAGTCTGGCCCCTTTGAGGCAAACAGAAAATCCAGAGAGCTCATTATGTTGTTCTTTGGATCACAATTCCCTAGCAGGTCAGCCTTCTTCTCTCCACCTTTCAGAATTTCCTATGCTTGTCTGTTTTTTTTTTTTTTTTGCTGCACTGGGTCTTTGTTGTAGCACGCGGGCATTTCACTGCAGCAGGCAGGCTTTTCCTAGCTGTTGTGTGTGGGGGCTTCTCTAGTTTTGAGTACAGGCTCTACAGTATGCAGGCTGAGTAGCTGTCGCACAAGGGCTCACTAGTTAAGGTGTGTGGGCTTAGATGTTCTGCAGCATGTGGGATTTTAGTTCGCTAAACAGCCATCGAACCCACATCCCCTACATTGGAAGGCAGATTCTTAACCACTGGACCACCAGGCAAATCCCTCTTATGCTTGCTTTTTATGTATATAATGTGCAGGGTTTTGGTTGTACTCAATAGGAATAGAGAAATGTACACCTATTCTATATTTCTGGAAGCAGAAGTCCATTTTTTTTAATTTTGAAATAATTATAGATTTACAGGAAGTCATTAAGATAATCAGAGAAGCCCCATGTACACTTCACCAACTTTCCTACAATGGTTATATCTTACACAACTACAGTCCAATATAAAACCCAGGAACATGATACTGTGGATGCATGTGTATAACTCTGTCATTCATGATATGTAGCCTTGTGTAACCACTACCACAATAAAAATACAGGATTATTTCACCACCACAAAATTATTTCACTCTCCCTCATGATACCTCTTTACAGTCATTCCCAGCTGCCCCATCTCCACTCCCAACACTGTCCCTAACCCTTTGCAACTACTGATTTGTTCTTCATCTCAATAATTTTTGTTATTTATACAGATGGAATCATGCAGTAGATACCCCTTTGAGACTGGTTTTTTTCACTCAGCATACTGCCCTTGAGATACATCCAAACTCTTCTATCAAAGTTCATTCGTTTTTATTGCTGAGCCATATTCTACAACCCATACATTTTAAAAACACCTAGGTAATCACTGTATTTCAGAGACAGTAGCTTTCTTCACCTGCCTGGCAGGATAGCTACATCTCTAAATTCATGATTGGGGATCTTCCCTGGTGGTGGTCCAGTGGCTAAGAATCTGTCTTGCAATGCAAGGAATACAGGGTCGATCCCTGGTCAGGGAACTAATGTCCCACATGCCAAGCCTATGTGATCTGGAGCCTGTGCCCCACGATTACTGAGCCCGTGCGCTGCAACTAGTGAGTATGTGCACCACATGAGAGATCCCACATGCTGCCAACTAAGACCTGATGCAGCCAAATAAACAAATGTATTTAAATATTTTTTAAAAATTAATTCATGATTAGCGAGTTCCCTGGCGGTCTAGTAGTTAGGATTAGCTCTTTCACTGCTGTGGCCTGGGTTCATTCCTTGTTCGGGAAACTTGAGATCTCATAAGCCATGCAGTGCAGTTAAAAAAAAAAGAATCATTCATTTGTACATAGTGTGCTTTGTATGGGACAAAAAAGGACAGACACAATGGCCAAAGAAAAATAACACTATACAAGCAACGAAAAGTAGTTTTATAGAAAACTCAAGAACAAAAGGGTTGAATAGCAAAGAGCTGGTATCACTGTCTATAAAGATTCTTGAGAGTAGTTTCTAGTTTGTGGTAGTTATAACTTTTAAAAACAAGTTGAGGTATGACTGACATAGAACACATATTATTCAAAGTATATAATTTTTAAAGTTTTGACACACATATACACCTGTAACTGGAGAAGGAAATGGCAACCCACTCCAGTAGGCTTACCTGGGGAAATCCCATGGACCCAGGAGCCTGGCGGACTACAGTCCAAGGGTTCACAAGAGTCAGACATGACTTACTGACTAAACAACATGAAAACCCCAGAGTTCCCAAAGATTAACTTTTATACTCAGCATCTGCATAGACTTACTTAAAATACCTGGTTGCCTTATGACCATCAGAATTCTTTCATGCCCACCTGTCTTTAGTTTGCTTCCTGATAGTTGTGGCTTGCCTCAGCAATTCCCAACTTACTGTGACTTAGAACATGATTTCAGTGGGTTAATTCTACTTTATTAAAATTTAATGGGGGTAAATAGCATACTTATTTAATACATTATTGGGCTTCCCTTGTGACTCAGATGATAAAGAATCCACCTGCAATGCAGAAGACCTGGGTTCAATCCCTGGGTTAGGAAGATTCCCTGGAGAAGGAAAAGGCTACCCACTCCAGTATTCTGGCCTGGAGAATTCCATGGACTGTATAGTCCATGGGGTCACAAAGAGTTGGACATGACTGAGTGACTTTCACTATACACCCGTAAAGTTATTACCACAATCGAGATAATAAAATGTCCACCACTGTCAACAGTTTAGCTGTTTGCTGCTGTTCCTCCAAAAGAATAAGCAGACTCTACTTCAGGGTCTCGGTACTTAACGGAAAGCCTGTGCCCTCAACATCTGCACAGCTTTCTACCAACCACCACTCCCTTCATGTCTTTCTCACAGACCTATCCCTTGCCTGCCGTTCCCCATGCCCCTTTCTGATGCCCCTTTTTCTTCGTGGCACATACCACCTAACATTGGTATTTTTGTTTATTGTCTGACTCGCCCTTTAGATCNATACACCCGTAAAGTTATTACCACAATCGAGATAATAAAATGTCCACCACTGTCAACAGTTTAGCTGTTTGCTGCTGTTCCTCCAAAAGAATAAGCAGACTCTACTTCAGGGTCTCGGTACTTAACGGAAAGCCTGTGCCCTCAACATCTGCACAGCTTTCTACCAACCACCACTCCCTTCATGTCTTTCTCACAGACCTATCCCTTGCCTGCCGTTCCCCATGCCCCTTTCTGATGCCCCTTTTTCTTCGTGGCACATACCACCTAACATTGGTATTTTTGTTTATTGTCTGACTCGCCCTTTAGATCATAAGCTCCAAAAGAGGAAGAACTTTTACTGTCATGTTCCTACCACTGACAACAGTGTCCAAACTCAGAGCAATGGTAGAGTGGCACACCCTAGGCAGGCTTTTCTAGCAGGAGGGCAATTTTTGTAGGGGGGTGGGGAGGGAGACTGTGATGCAAAATGTGACATGTGGGATCTTAGCTTCCTGACCAGGGGTCAAACCTGCACCCCTTGTACGGGAAGCAGAGTCTTAACCACTGGACTGCTAGGGAAGTCGCTAAGCCCATCAGTACTACTTTCCTCCGAGTCTCTTTTTATCAGTCAGGTGGGTTCAGCTGCTTGTGACAGAAAACTCAAGATAATGTGTGACTTCAATATTTACTTCTCTTTGACATAAAAGAAGTCTAAGGTAGGCAAAACATGGCAGTTCTTCAATCATTTAGGGACCTATGCTCCTTTTACCTAGAGAAGGCGATGGCAGCCCACTCCAGCACTCTTGCCTGGAAAATCTCATGGAGGGAGGAGCCTGGAAGGCTGCAGTCCCTCGGGTCGCTACAAGTCAGACATGACTGAGCAACTTCACTTTCACTTTTCACTTTAATGCATTGGAGGAGGAAATGGCACCCCACTCCAGTGTTCTTGCCTGGAGAATCCCAGGGACGGGGGAGCCTGGTAGGCTGCAGTCCATGCGGTCGCTAAGGGTCGGACAAGACTGAGCGAATTCACTTTCACTTTTCATTTTCATGCATTGGAGAAGGAAATGGCAACCCACTCCAGTGTTCTTGCCTGGAGAATCCCAGGGACGGGGGAGCCTGGTAGGCTGCNCATTTTTTTTAATTTTGAAATAATTATAGATTTACAGGAAGTCATTAAGATAATCAGAGAAGCCCCATGTACACTTCACCAACTTTCCTACAATGGTTATATCTTACACAACTACAGTCCAATATAAAACCCAGGAACATGATACTGTGGATGCATGTGTATAACTCTGTCATTCATGATATGTAGCCTTGTGTAACCACTACCACAATAAAAATACAGGATTATTTCACCACCACAAAATTATTTCACTCTCCCTCATGATACCTCTTTACAGTCATTCCCGGCTGCCCCATCTCCACTCCCAACACTGTCCCTAACCCTTTGCAACTACTGATTTGTTCTTCATCTCAATAATTTTTGTTATTTATACAGATGGAATCATGCAGTAGATACCCCTTTGAGACTGGTTTTTTTCACTCAGCATACTGCCCTTGAGATACATCCAAACTCTTCTATCAAAGTTCATTCGTTTTTATTGCTGAGCCATATTCTACAACCCATACATTTTAAAAACACCTAGGTAATCACTGTATTTCAGAGACAGTAGCTTTCTTCACCTGCCTGGCAGGATAGCTACATCTCTAAATTCATGATTGGGGATCTTCCCTGGTGGTGGTCCAGTGGCTAAGAATCTGTCTTGCAATGCAAGGAATACAGGGTCGATCCCTGGTCAGGGAACTAATGTCCCACATGCCAAGCCTATGTGATCTGGAGCCTGTGCCCCACGATTACTGAGCCCGTGCGCTGCAACTAGTGAGTATGTGCACCACATGAGAGATCCCACATGCTGCCAACTAAGACCTGATGCAGCCAAATAAACAAATGTATTTAAATATTTTTTAAAAATTAATTCATGATTAGCGAGTTCCCTGGCGGTCTAGTAGTTAGGATTAGCTCTTTCACTGCTGTGGCCTGGGTTCATTCCTTGTTCGGGAAACTTGAGATCTCATAAGCCATGCAGTGCAGTTAAAAAAAAAAGAATCATTCATTTGTACATAGTGTGCTTTGTATGGGACAAAAAAGGACAGACACAATGGCCAAAGAAAAATAACACTATACAAGCAACGAAAAGTAGTTTTATAGAAAACTCAAGAACAAAAGGGTTGAATAGCAAAGAGCTGGTATCACTGTCTATAAAGATTCTTGAGAGTAGTTTCTAGTTTGTGGTAGTTATAACTTTTAAAAACAAGTTGAGGTATGACTGACATAGAACACATATTATTCAAAGTATATAATTTTTAAAGTTTTGACACACATATACACCTGTAACTGGAGAAGGAAATGGCAACCCACTCCAGTAGGCTTACCTGGGGAAATCCCATGGACCCAGGAGCCTGGCGGACTACAGTCCAAGGGTTCACAAGAGTCAGACATGACTTACTGACTAAACAACATGAAAACCCCAGAGTTCCCAAAGATTAACTTTTATACTCAGCATCTGCATAGACTTACTTAAAATACCTGGTTGCCTTATGACCATCAGAATTCTTTCATGCCCACCTGTCTTTAGTTTGCTTCCTGATAGTTGTGGCTTGCCTCAGCAATTCCCAACTTACTGTGACTTAGAACATGATTTCAGTGGGTTAATTCTACTTTATTAAAATTTAATGGGGGTAAATAGCATACTTATTTAATACATTATTGGGCTTCCCTTGTGACTCAGATGATAAAGAATCCACCTGCAATGCAGAAGACCTGGGTTCAATCCCTGGGTTAGGAAGATTCCCTGGAGAAGGAAAAGGCTACCCACTCCAGTATTCTGGCCTGGAGAATTCCATGGACTGTATAGTCCATGGGGTCACAAAGAGTTGGACATGACTGAGTGACTTTCACTATACACCCGTAAAGTTATTACCACAATCGAGATAATAAAATGTCCACCACTGTCAACAGTTTAGCTGTTTGCTGCTGTTCCTCCAAAAGAATAAGCAGACTCTACTTCAGGGTCTCGGTACTTAACGGAAAGCCTGTGCCCTCAACATCTGCACAGCTTTCTACCAACCACCACTCCCTTCATGTCTTTCTCACAGACCTATCCCTTGCCTGCCGTTCCCCATGCCCCTTTCTGATGCCCCTTTTTCTTCGTGGCACATACCACCTAACATTGGTATTTTTGTTTATTGTCTGACTCGCCCTTTAGATCATAAGCTCCAAAAGAGGAAGAACTTTTACTGTCATGTTCATACCACTGACAACGGTGTCCAAACTCAGAGCAATGGTAGAGTGGCACACCCTAGGCAGGCTTTTCTAGCAGGAGGGCAATTTTTGTAGGGGGGTGGGGAGGGAGACTGTGATGCAAAATGTGACATGTGGGATCTTAGCTTCCTGACCAGGGGTCAAACCTGCACCCCTTGTACGGGAAGCAGAGTCTTAACCACTGGACTGCTAGGGAAGTCGCTAAGCCCATCAGTACTACTTTCCTCCGAGTCTCTTTTTATCAGTCAGGTGGGTTCAGCTGCTTGTGACAGAAAACTCAAGATAATGTGTGACTTCAATATTTACTTCTCTTTGACATAAAAGAAGTCTAAGGTAGGCAAAACATGGCAGTTCTTCAATCATTTAGGGACCTATGCTCCTTTTACCTAGAGAAGGCGATGGCAGCCCACTCCAGCACTCTTGCCTGGAAAATCCCATGGAGGGAGGAGCCTGGAAGGCTGCAGTCCCTCGGGTCGCTACAAGTCAGACATGACTGAGCAACTTCACTTTCACTTTTCACTTTAATGCATTGGAGGAGGAAATGGCACCCCACTCCAGTGTTCTTGCCTGGAGAATCCCAGGGACGGGGGAGCCTGGTAGGCTGCAGTCCATGCGGTCGCTAAGGGTCGGACAAGACTGAGCGAATTCACTTTCACTTTTCATTTTCATGCATTGGAGAAGGAAATGGCAACCCACTCCAGTGTTCTTGCCTGGAGAATCCCAGGGACGGGGGAGCCTGGTGGGCTGCCGTCTATGGGGTCACACAGTCGGACACGACTGAAGTGACTTCTTAGCAACAGCAGCAGCTCCTTTTACCTTGCTAATACCATCTTTAGTAGCCAATTCATGGTCCAAGATATTGCCTGCATTTCAAGCAAACATCATATATCCACATTTCTGTCAGCAGAAAAGGACAGAAAAAAAGGCATGTTCTCTCTTGTCACATGGCCTCACCTAGTTACAAGCTATGGGGAATGTGCTACTCATTGCAGATGGCCATGCATCCAGGTAAAAATTCAATGTTCTCTTGTTAAGGACAGTAGGAGGTCCCAGGGTGAGCAATCGGTAACGCCTACCTGCCACCCTAGGCTTTACTCTTCTTCTTCCTTTTGGCCTCTGTACATGCTTCTCTCTCCAGCAGAGGCCTGAGACTTAAAGAGGGTGAAGAGGAGAGAAATACAGCATTTGAATGTAGAGGTAAAATTCTTTGTCCTTTTACTTCTATATTCTTTCAGCAACCATCCCCCAAAAGTGGATGTGATGTACGGGCAAAGAGGAGGGCAGGATCAAGAGAATTGTTTCTAAGGGTCACTGTGAAAGCTAAGTACTTATAAAGGGCTTTGAGATCTTGGCCTTCTGTGCTGAGTTCAAAGTCTCATCATTAGATAAGGACGTAAGTCATCTTATGGGCTTTTCTTAATTGACAGCCAGGGAAAGATACTTACTCAAAAGGAACAAGTGTGGAGAAACTGAACAATCATCTGGTAGGTGATCAAAATTACTACCATCAACAAGGGGGGATGCCTATGTGCCTGCCTACAGATATGATATCCCAGGGATGCAACTGAGGACGTGTACCAAAATGCAATCATAAGGAAACATCAGGCAAACCCAAAGTGAGGCGTGAGGAATATTCAACAAAAGATGGTGAGATAAACAAAAGATGGTCATAAAAGACAAAGAGAGGCTAAGGGACTGTTCTACATTAAAAGGAGACTAAAGTGATGTGACCCCAAAAAAGTACAAGAAAGGGGGAAAAAAATACAAGGACAAATATGAAACATGGTTGGTAGATTATTGAATCAAGGCTGATAACTAAAACCACAGTGTGTAAGAGAATATATTTATTCCTAGGAAATACACACTTAAGTATTTATGGTAAAGGGCATGATATAAACAATTTACTCTCCAATGGTTCCAAATAAAAGAGAGAGAGAGAGAGCAGGGGGCAAATAATAAAGTGAATGAGGTGAAATGCTAACAGCTAACAAAAGGTGATGGGTGATACTGGTCAAAGGATATATTAATGTTGCTTGTGTAGTTCAACTTTTCTGTAAGTGTGAAATCTACCACCCTGACCCTTAAGGATTTCCCAAGTGGATCAGCGGTAAAGAATCTGCAGGAGACAAGGATTCGATCCCGGGGTCTGGAGGACCCACTGGAGGAAGAAATAGCAACCCACTCCACTGTTCTTGCCTGGAGAATCCCACGCACAGAGGAGCCTGGTGCGTTACAGTCTGTGGAGTCACAAAGAGTAGACATGACTGAGTAACTGAGCACATACCCTGACCCTTAAAGAGCAACAACAACAAACAACATACAGTTTATTTTATTCCTGCACTTGTCTGATGAACTGTTCTAGATGCTGTATTTGATCCTGTGCCAGAAAGACTAACCTTTATGTTTTACATTAGGAAAGAAAGAAACGTCAATTAGTTAATGTTTATTAAGGTTTTCATGTAAACAATATATCAGGCAAGTCTTTGGGACACTTCTGTCATGGAAATCTAAGGTCAGCCAAGCTTTTTCCTTCTGTTCACCTAATGAAAGAAACCATCTGATTGAAGTTATATAAATGGAACACGCACTTAATTACCACTGGACTTTTTCCATACAGGATGACCAAGTTAGCCTGCAGCTCTATGCAAGGATCCCATTTCTCATGCAGCCTGAAATTAAGGGGCCTGGCGTTCTGACAAACCATTAAAGCCAGACAGCAGACCATGATGACAGCTTGGACTATAACTGCCCTCCTCATAGCTTTGGATCTGCCCACAGAGAAGGAAGCAAGTATGTTATCCCACATTGACCCTAATTTCTTCAGTTTATATCTAGTAGATTCTGGTCTGCACTTATACAGATGCTCCCATTACAGCTGACTCATATTTTAGAATTAAAACCAAATGTCTAAAGGCATAAAGCAATAGCACTAAGTTTAAGCCTTTTACAAAGGAAACATCTGATAATCATTCATTATAATAATAGTTTGCCCTAGAAGCAGTTAATAAAATTTAAAAAAACCTTCTTTAGAATTATTTATTCCCACTTTTGTTCACTGTTAAAACTTCTAAGTCATCATATTATTTTCCTGAAACTTTGTAAAACACTTTTTTCAAAGACTCTATAGAAATGTTTCTAGAGTGGATATTCAACCCTAAAAACATACTGTGGAAAAATCTTCCTTTTAGGAAAACCTGGGTTGTTCCTAGTATCTGAGGCTATTTTTAAAAACCTAAATAGATATCTGTGGGCTTCCTGTGTATCCACAGGCTCTTTACCCTGCACCTGACATAGCCATCCAAACCACAAACTTGCTGAGTCACATATAAGCGCAACTGGCATGGTTTTCCCTGATAAATCCTGAAGTCTACAGAAGATTTTAAAAACAAATGTAAGCTATAAAAGACACACAAACTATCAATTTCTGAGACTTAAGTCCTCCTTAAAAAGATGTGACAATAAAAAAAACTAAAGAGCAACAAGTAGTCCTGGCAAAGGCTCAGACTAAGAAGCTGACTTAGCTTCTATGGAGGCTGAGCATAAAGATCATCTCGCTGTAAGAATCTAATCTCTTTTTAATCTCATTTACCTAGATATGGTGTTTTATTTGCCTAAATTAGCTTTTTTTCAAAATATTCACAAGTGTCTAGGGAAAAAAGCAATCAATCTATTGTCATTTAAATTTCTAGCTACAAATCTCTTAGAAACTATAAACACACACGCATATATACAGTTATATTCTTGAGTATAATAGATCCTAAGACAGAGTTTGCCAAACCCACTGAATAATCAAAATTTCTTAGGGAGCTTTCTCAAAACACAAATTTCCAAAGCCCAAACCAGATATGTAGAATCAAAATCTGGGATTTTATTTTAATCTTTATTGAATTTGTTACAATATTTTGTGTCTTATGTTTTGATTTTTTGGCTGCAAGGCATGTGGATCTTAGCTTCCCAACCAGGGATTCAACCTGCACCCCTGCACTGGAAGGGAAAGTCCACTGGGCCACCAGGGAAGTCCCCAAATCTGGACTCTACTTTGGGAAAGGTCTTCCATAATTCTGATCACCAGCCAGTTTGTAAACTGTTGATTTAGGGCACCCTCTGCCATAGCATCACATTTAACAATAACCTCAGAGGGCAAAGGTGGATTATTTTGTTTTTTCAATAAAGAATGATTCAAAATCCAACAGATACAAAAAAGCAGCAAACCTTTCTCATTCATCCCTGTCCCCTAGCCATTCTTTTACTTTTTACAGTCAACCAGTATTTCCAGTTGCTGAACTGTCCTTCCAGGGATCCTTTAAGCACACACAGGCACATACAGTATTTCCTTTACAAAAGGACAGCAGCAAACAAGACACTGTTGTGTGAACAAACCAAGATTCAGGACAAGGTGTATCTTGGAAATCTTTCCCCGTCAGTTCAGAACTTCCTTATGCTGTTTCAACATGCATGGTATGTGCCACGATGTGGATGTGATGTCTTTGATCAGTCCCCTTTCATCAGACACCTATGTGATTTCCAGTCTTTTGCTATAATCTTGTACATGTCATTTCATACACGTCTGTCTATAGGCTAAATCTGCTCCCTGGACTTGGAAATGCTAAGGCACAGGACATAAGCACTGTGATTCTGAGTGACGCTCCAAACTGCCCTCTCCAGAGGTTACAGCAACGTTTACTCCCACTTGTAACATGAAGCAGGAGTTTAGATTTTACACCAAGCTCAACAGTGGCATTGGCTTACTTTCTAGATGCCTCCCTGAAAATATCCTCCTTGTATAGCCTGGTGACATAACAAATGACGTTCTCAAGATACCTTTCTTCACCATGAAAATCTGCCTAATTTTTCTATTACTAACAGAGAATTTTCTATATGAAGCCCAAGAAAAAGAGGAGCTGAGTGAAACGAGAAGCTGAGGTTAAGGCAATTCTTGCCAAGCTGACATGCACTCTCTGTCAAGCCTTTTTCCCTACTTCAGCATAAAAGAAGTGTATGCTTCTTTTAAAACTGTCTACTTACTACACAAAGTATTATTAATATGAAAAATTAACCAGGTGCTCTTTATTATTTTAATCGACAAAAGATCTACAACTGTTGGATTTACCAGTTTTTGCACAAGCGAACTTTACCCACTCTACAGCTAAGGGAAAACAACGTCAGGCAGAGGGTACGTTGAAGGGAGAATGAGCTAGAGAAAGACAACAGGAATCTCTGTTATAATATAAAAAGAACACAGAAGGGAGGAAAAAAGGGAACACAATTTTAACTAGAAGAGTTGACAATTTTATTTTCACATTTCACAATACAAATGAAAATTGTTTTTTCTGTCCCACTACTTCCCTCCAAAGCTACTCTCTCTGATAGGAAGGGGGAATAAGTTTTCCTTGTCATGCTGTTAGAGAACACCCCGAGTCACAGCACCATGATCTCCTGGTGAAGTACAAGTAATACAAAACTGATATAAACAGGCTCCCCAATCTCCTTATCTGTCTGGTCGGGTCATTCCTGGCCGGGTAGGGACCATCATGGGACGGGCAGGAGGTCTCATCATTGGGGGCCCGGGCATCATTGGCATGTGGCCTCCCATAGGCGGCCTCATTCCAGGAGCTGCAGGCAAAACAAAAAAGAAAAAAAGAGAGTCAAAAATACTACTTAGGAGAGCTTGATGGGACTTCATTTAAAGACAAAAAAGTAGCCCCCCCTGCAAAATGCTGGAAAAAAGACATACTTGACAGAAGAAATGCAACAAATCCATCACATCTGTAAATTACTTAGACATTCTCAAACAAAAAACAAAAAGGTCAACACAAGAACCATATGGGAATCATGATCTAATGATAGTAAGGGGGAAACTATTAATAGATTGTTTTCCAGAAATCACCAGGGACCAGTTCCCTAAATTGACCTTTTTTCTCACTCAGGGAAATTCACAGCTAAGTCACATGTTACTCAGTCAGCTCTTTTAATCATTTCTATGCACCATATAACCAGGAGCTAGTTCATGAATGTACACAGGCACAGAGGACAATCTTACCACTAAGCGTTTGTTCGGAGTTGTAGGAAAGGTGAGCAGGAGGACCATGCTGAGAACCTGTCAGTAACCATACTTAGCTCAAGTCAAGAAAAATAATAGGCAATAACGTGATTTATACAATTAGCACACACACACAATCTGATTTTTCTAATGCATTTCAAAAACTATAAATGAATTTCTTTTTAAGTGTCCCATCAATGTAATACCAGCCAAATAAATGAGCCAGGGAAGGGAGGGCAAGCAGACAGGTGAGGGTTGGGAGGAATACAGGCAGCTTCATGGGACTGGTAATGTTCCACTTTCTCAGCTGGGTGTTGGGTTCATGATATTAATTATATTATTATGCCTCATAATTTTCATGTTATGTAGCTTCTTTTTAAATATCAGATTTTACCCAATTATTTAATTTCAACTAAATCATTTTGATTACAGTGGTTCAAGAGAAAACTATATTTAAAGTTGAATATAGCCTTATCACAAAAAGCAAAGCACAAATATATGCAAAAACACAAAATCCAACAGGTACAAAATTTATTTTAAGATAAATTTCAGCAGAAACAGAAAATATTAAAATTCTAAATATCTTATTAAAAAACTCCCTCCATAACATAACCTGTATTTGGCATTTTCTTACAAGAATCTGATCGACAAAGACTAAAAATGCGGCTCCTGAAAACTTGTTTTCTTTGGTCTCCATAGTGCAATAACCCTTAATTAGTTGTCAGCACTGGCAACTAGTATGTCTTGTAACTAACAAGTATTCCTTTTCACATCTTTTTATTATGGAAATGTTCAAGCATACACAAGCAGAGTAAAAAGAATATAATGAACATCCATGTACCCATCAACCAGCTTCAACAATTATCCACCCGTGGTCAATTTTGTTTTATCTTATCCCCACCCATTCTTACCTCTGCCAACTCCCCAACTACTCAATTATTTTTAATGAAATCCCATAACTTTATTATTTTATCCTGGCTAAAAATAACAACAAAATACTCAGGCAAAGTGGCAACACCAAGCCTGTATTCTCAAATGTCAAGTACACACTGACACTGAGTTCTAGAAGCTTTCTTTACCTGAGTCAAAGCACTTCCCAATTCACATCCCTAACCCCTCTAGGAATCTGAATTTGTGACCCCAATTTAAGAATGTAAAAGACCTCTGAATCACTTAGACTGTGTTCTGGATTTACAAGCCAGTACGGCAGGAATTTTATCTAAACTTTACCCCCCTAAATGACACCCACATCAAGCATACTGATCGCTTCTGACCAGGAGGCTACTATATTGTCTTATCAGTTGGGGTGTAGGCTTCTTATGTCAGTTGTATGTACTCTAATTATTTATTCTGCAAACCAATGAAATATGAACTCAGAAAAAGAACTGTTTCTGTAAAAACTACGCTGATTACTAAGAAAGACTCAGGCAAATCATCCCCCTGGTGTACTCACAAATTTGGCGGGCGAGAAGATCATAAAAAATAGGAACTAAACTGCCTCACAAGGTCTCTAACCACTTCAAAGAAAAATGAAACTAAAGTTGGTAAAGGGTGCATTATGAGTGTGGCTTACTGGCTTATGCAAGAAACATATGGTGTTCCAGTCAGTAGATTCATTCTCAAAGCAAAGGCCCTGACTGCATATCAGAAAACTACAAACCAATGTATATTTATGTTTCTGTTAAAATCAAATGTTTGAGGTACAAGTTTTTTTCCCCCTTCTGAATAAAAAACTACCAGGCCTAAGACCTTTTTCATAAATACTAATTAACCCAGTTAACCTGAAAGATTAAATTAGCAATAGGGGGGCAGTTCTGCTCCAAACCAAAACTGAGGAAAGCAGCAGCCTCAGTATGCATCCACCCTTCTCCTCATTATAAACAGCCAGAAGCCAGGAAGGGCAAGGAAACAGGAGGTCAGAGGAGAAGAAAAACAGAGGTAGGCTTATCTTCCTTTCAGTTGCACAAGGTCTTGGATATCATCCAATTACGCTGATAAACCAAGTACTTCTTTAACTATTACAGATTCACCAAATGTAATTTGTTGCAGTACATTTAGACAGCTAATTAAGAATTCTATTTAAATCGAAAGCTATAACACAATGGAGCATCCAAGAAGGAAAGAGACCCAAACTTACCAGGTCCCACTGGCATCATCCCAGGAGGAGGGGGACCCATCATCGGCATCATGGGAGGGCCCCCCATGTGAGGTGCAGGCATCATCCCAGGGCGAGGAGGACCCGCTGAAATAAAAAATGGGCCTCAGATTGAGATATTCTTGTATATTAACAATTTCTTTTTAATGAAACAAGGCTTCATGACCTGGCCCTAATTCTGTAACTTTTTATGATTTGTTTTATAATAGTAGATCGACAAAAATCAGCTGGCTACAAAACTTTAATTACTTTATGACTAAAAACAAGCCTGCCCAGACAGAAGCATAAAGTGAAGATAATTTCCCCAAGTTAAATTCCAACAGTTTTAAATTTTAAACTCTATCCTGTTTAAAAAAAAAAAAGGATGATCTTAAGCAACAAGTATCTAATATCAATTTCAAGTCTTTTTCTTTTAAATCAAAACCTAGGTTTAAGAGAGTCTTTGGAAATATGACAATGTATATACAGAGATACTCCTGACAGTATCTTTTACAACAGCAACAATCTGAAACAACTTACATATCCAACAATAAGAAAATGGTGAGGTTAATTATGTACATTCATACCACTGCCTATTGTACTATTAAAAATAATGGAGTTGAGTGCCAGCCAGTCGGGACAGACTAGGGGAGAGAGATGACCTTAAGCTGCTATGAGCCTGATCAGATCCCAGGATGGCAAGATTCCAAGAAGGGACTGATGGGTCACTAGTGGACTAGCCCACTTCTCTCTGTTTATATCCATGATTACTTACAGGACTGATTTTGGGTCTCTGAGTTCAATTTCAATCTGAACCCTTACAGGAGGGACAAAGAACTTAGGCCCAATTATTCTCCACCTGTGTGTTCTGCAGAAACAACAAATCTTCCCAAACAGAAGAATCCTTTGACCCACTCCTAACTATGCAATTTTTGTCTTTCTTAAGGTATATATATTGGTGTTAGATGGGTTACAAATTTGGGAGAGAGACTGAGGAGTTTATCAGCTGTTTCAGTCCTCCAGTGTTGCATTCATAGCAGTAAACAATTTAATACCTTAGCAATACCTCTTTATACATCAGCTCATTATCACAGGTACATTTGGAGCGATCCATTGTATCTGTCTCAGACCCACTTGAGACCTAGTAATAGTGTAATAAGAATGTAACTCTAAAGATATTTCACAAGTTATACCACTGAAGCTGTCATCTATTACTGTCTATATATTCACCAATGCAACGGACATGAACTTGGGCAAACTCCGGGAGATGGTGAGGGACAGGGAAGCCTGGCTTGCTGCAGTCCACGGGGTCACAAAGGGTCGGGCATGGTGACTGAACAACAACATTCATCTAATGAGCATTTGAAAGTCTACTGTGAGATAATCTAACAAAATCAAGGATAATCTTCCCAGTTACACCTATTAAAGTAAAAACTTTATAAACTTACGGAGACTGGGGGGAGGTGGGATCATTGCCCCTGCAGGAGGAGGAGCAGAGAATGGAGTAGGAGGTATCTTTCCTTGTTGAAATGCAGCAGCTTTGGAGAGAGTAAGCAAAAACAACAGTGAATAAGAATTCAAAAACCCATTTAATTACTAAAATAACCACTTTCTTTTCAATCTTTAATGGTCCCATTATTTCACTCTAAAAATCTTTCATCTAACATTACAACACCATGGTCAAAATCAACTTTAAGTACTCACCAGCTAAAACTGCAATTAACTGGTTTACTGATTTGGGTTTTTTAACCAAGTTTTATTTCACAGCATTCCTATGGCTAAATAGCTATGAGAGACTAGTTAACTATGAGTGACCTCCCACCTATGTTTTACCGAAGAGAAGCAGTCATCTTTAATCTGCAGGTGTAGTTTTTACTCAATTTAAGCTGCTCAGTTTTATTTGAAAAATGTGTGACAAGTGCCCAGAGGCCAGGCTTTGTAAAATTTCAATCCTTCCTATATATGCTTTCCTGCATCAAAACAATACACCATTTTGGTTTACCAGTTTTGAAATTAATGCACTGAGCTAAGAGATGTTAAAGAAACAAAGATTTCAAATTCAAAGCCAAGAGCCTGCTCTGAAGGAGACTATGATTTTTTAAAAATGTCCAATACAATTACAGTTTAATAACATGACGCGCAAATGAAAACAAAAGAAACTGAAGACTGTTTATATTTGTCTTGGGAAAACAGTCATAAACAAACACTAAAATACACATGCATAAAGTCAATTCCTGAATATGCCTTTCTCAAGTCAGTCCAGTCTGCAGCCCAGAAACTCCCCCATTCCACTCTACCCTCACTAGCACAAAGGAGGTCAAATCACTCAAGGAAATCCCTGATAATTCATGAATATCAGATGCAAAAAATGACCCAGAGTAGAGATTTATCAATAGCTATTCACAAGCCCCCTAAGAGCCTGTTCTCTCTAAGGGTTCATATCCCCCAGTAAAGGCTTTTCCAATCAGGACACCTCTCACATCCTGTGCAGGGCAGCTTGCGAAGATTCAAGAGGGAGTGGCAATGCCATTGGCTCAGCAGCAGACTCAACACAACCGTGAACATCAAGTCCATCCCAAGGGCTCACTTCTTCTCCTCTAAGTTTTTCATCAAGAACATTTACTCATCCTTACATTTTTTCCCCAGATGAGATAATTTCTGAGATTTGCCCCTTAACAACCTAGGAGGGGGAAGGAAGTAGATGAAGGTATCTGGTGGCTCTCAACAAGAGGCAATTTTGTCCCTGTACGGACACCAGGCAGGGCATGGCGATATTAGGAGCTACAGGCACCTAGTGGGTATAGGCCAGAGTTGCTGCTCAACAGCCTAGAGCACATGAACAGCCCCCGACAAAGAATTATCAGGCCCCAAATATCAACAGTGCTAAGTTAGAGAACTTTGGTATAAACAAGACAATGCTGCAGCTGAAAGATACATGCGTGGCAGTCACAGGATGTTCTTTCTTTAAAGTTCTCCTCCTTCTGACCTTAAACTTTTTCATGACAGTCTTACTTAAAAAAAAAAAAACACCATGATCAAAGTCCACATTTGCCTTCCAGCAGTGGGTACAATGAACAATTAGAAAAGGCTATGCTTCAGATACATTAGGATGATCAAACATAAAAATACAGTATCTCTGTCTGCCAGTGCTTTGTACCTTACCACCCCAAACAACAAAAATGTTCCTAATTAAACGAGTATAGCATGTACCGCCAGAGTCCAAAACATATCCAGACTATTCTGTCATATCAGTTACTTCCTTTGTGACCAGTTATCTTTGTCAGGACAGGAAGAATAAGTCTCTCAAACACTTCAAAGAGATTTACAAACTCACCTCTACCTTTTCCTACTGTAACAGGAAAACCAATCTAAAAATTATGAATCACAATAAAGGAGGTTATTAATTTCCTACAAAATCTAGTCCACATCAACAGAAACATTAGACAACTCACTCTTCTCTACCCAACCTCCTAGTCTAACCAATATCTGAATGCTCTAACCTCAAAAATCAATGTTTTCCTATGTCCCCAAAAAACCAATGACTTTCCACTTCTTTCATTCAGCACATCAGAATGATCCTATTTATCATTCAGAATGAGCTGCTTCTCTGAAAAACAACAGAGACAGAGGGACAAGAAAGAATGGGACCATTCTATCCCACCAGAACAGGAGACTGCAACGTACTTGTTTTGTCAATCAGGCTCTGAGCCTGCTCTTCCATCCATTTCTGATAGTAGTCTTTCACATTCTCTTTGTGCTTCCTACCACTGCAGTGTGTCTTTCTCACAGATGGCTGTAAAACAAAAAGGTAGTTATCAGTTAAAGAAACAAATAATCCGAAACCAGAAATTTTCTGAAGCATTACCTTTTTGTAGGTAGCCTCGCTACCTTTAGCAGCTTTAGCTGGATGTACTGTGGTAATTTACCTCCTGTATTTATTATCTAAACCAGGGGTCAGAAAACTATGGCCCATGGGCCAGCCACCTGATTTTGTGGAAAAGAAGTACTGAAACACAGCAGTGTTCGTTTGTTTATGGATAGTCTACCTCTTCTCTCTGTAACAGCAGAGTTGAGTAACTGCAGCAAAGACTATATGGCCCACAAACCTAAAATAATTACAATCTGGCATGTGAAGAAAGTTTGCAATCCACTGATCTAAAATACAGTATCATGTTAGTGCCCTTTCTTAGGTTATTCTATGGAAAAACAATATAGCTTACATAAATTTAAATAACAGTTTACAGAAATATGGTCTTTTAAATGACCATAGGTCTAGAATATAGACTCTATGTGAATCCCTCGCAGACCTTTAGCTCATATAACAGTTTTATTGCGATAAAACTGACATAAGATAAACTTCACACACTTAACCTTTTGTCTTAAGTTAACATTTATTTTTTACTACGTGCCAGACACCATGCTACGTACTTTACAAGTAGTGACTCAGTCTCCATAAGACCACATGTGCACAATACAGCGAAATACTAATCAGAAAGAATGAATTGCTGATATATGCATTACAGACAAATCTCAAAACCATGCTGAGCAAAAGAAATCAAACATACAGAGTATATAAGCCTCCATTCATATAAAGTTTAAAATCAGTAATAATGATCTTTAGTCATAAAAGCCAGATCAGTCAGGGTCGAGGAGCACAGGGACCCACTACAGAAAAGCACAAGAGAACCTCCTGGAGAGACAGAAATGTTCTACGTCTGGATGCATACAGCAAGCTGTAATCATCTGACAAATCATCAAACCGTACATTTAACATATATGCATTTTACTGAATATATGTAATTCAATGAAATTGATTTTAAAAATCACAAGGTTATAATCTTCTATTTATGCCCAAAGATGTGTCTCAAAACACATGGTAAGTAGCAAACCAAGGCCTGGAATCCAGATCACATTCAGATGCACCTCATGACTGCCTTCCTCCCTCTTACCTCTCTTCACATGACTGCTTCAGCCATAGCAGATATGACCACTGTCACGGGAGCAGAAGCTGTGTGTATCTCAGAAACTGGTGTACATCTCAAAATATTAATACCATTACCTGTCTCCCAGTCACTGCTTACACTAATACCACAATGATGCCTTAAGCCTAATAACAAAATCATGCCTAAGAACCAGCAAAAAGTTAGAGCACTGAATCATCTATACATTTCAGTCATCTATACATTTCAGTCCCCACCACAGGGACTGTTTCAGTCACCGTGGAAACTTATTTTCACAAGGTATCTTGTTAGAAAAACAGTATTATAGGGATTCCTGATATGTCTTATAAAGAGATACTTATTATAAAGAGAGACTTTTCCAGTCTCTGAATTCTAGCATTAGCCAGCAGAGTGAGTATATGACAAAATAGCACTGGAAAAGGGTAGAAATGCATAGCCTCCCACACCAACTTCAGAAAACTATGACGAAGGGTTTGACCTAGAGAGGGGGTTAGGGACACAAAGACAAAACAAAAAAGACAGAACTCTGTAGGCAAGCTACTACTAATACCAAATGACTGAGAGGTCTCCTCCAATGTGTAATAATATAATATTTACAACTACTATTTCTTTAGGAGGAAGAAATACATATTCCATAAATCTATTAATGCTGAATTATAGCTGACCATATGTTAGAATTCTAAATGATGTGACAACAGAGAAATCAGTTAACTTCTTGCAGCTACTATTCAAGATGACATCATGACTGAATTCTGGTTTAATCAGGTCTCTGATTTAAAAAGTTGAGAGCTGTAGTTCTCAAGGTGTGGCTCACAGACACCATTCAAAGTGCAAGACAGACCAGTGAGTTTTAAGTTAAGACCACTTGACATGGTTTAGATTCCACACTGCAACTATGTGTGGAGTTTTGGTGCAGTAATACAATATTAAAGAATATCCACAAATGTCTCAAAACGATATTAAAGTACTTCTAGATCCTACATACATGTGAGGTTGGATTCTTCATATACTTCAACCAAAATAAGATGCAACAGATTTAGATTTAAAGTAGAAGACAATTAAGTCAGATGTTACAGAAGAGTACAAAAAGTTCATGCCATTTTTCACACTAAATTTGTTTTGGAAAATAGCTATTTTTCACTTTTAAAGTATTATTTCTGTTATCATTACCGTAAATGAATTAATATTTTTAAGTAACTTCAAATACAGAAGATTTTAATGGAGAAAAATCATTTAACCTACCATTCAGTAATTTCTAAGTGTGCAAATGGACTGTGAAACAAAAAATTTGAGAGCTGCTGGCATAGAAGCTTTGGAGTTAGACTGCTTGGCTCATCTTCCACATCTACACAACTTAATGGTTTTGTAACATCCAGTTATTTATCCACGCTACCTCAGTTTCCCTCTCTGTAAAATGGGAGATAATACTAACTTCATAGGATTATCATGAGCATTAAACAAAATGATACTGTAAAGCATTTGGAACACTGCCTGACACATAATATTCAATCTTAGTTGTTGTTGTTATCTGTTAATTATTTTTTAATCAAAATACTCTCCTCAAAATGTAGGCATTTCTTTCCAATTTAGTCAGTTAAACACTTGAGAGCCTTGACACAAACAAATATTAGAACCTCAGGACATTTTCCTAGAGTTTTTACTTGTCACAGACTTTTTTCTTCATCTTTAAACTTGCTAAAGCTTTTATTATTTGGGGTCTCCACTAAAAACATTGACTGATGGAAGATTAACTTTGAATTATAAATACAGTTACAGGAAGGGTGGAAAAACAAACACCCCAAGTAGTTTTTTCAAGCAGTAGCCCTCAAACCTTAGCGAGATGAAAAGCAGAAATTACAAAATTTTTTTAAAATCTGATTTATTACATACAAGGCTTTGCTTAGGTTTCCTTTTATTTAAAAAAAAAAGTCTTATTGAGCTATTATTCACAGGCCATACAATTTACAATAAATCTAAAGTTACAAAATAATGGCTTTGATATTTCCCTTGAGTTGTACAATTATCTATTTTACACATAGTAGTTTAAAACTCTTAATCTTTTATCCTTATCTTGCCTCTCCCCACTTCTCTCTCCTTACTGGTAATCGCTAGTTTTTCTCTATATCAGTGAGTCTGTTTGTTATATACATCCGTTTTGCTTTATTTTTTTGGTTCCACGTGTAAGTGATAACAGAGAGTATGTTTCTTTAACAACCTTATTTCACTAAGCATAATACTCTCTAAGTCCATCCACGTTGTTGCAAATGGCAGGCATACGGTTTTTTGAAAATGAAAAGAACCACTACTTACAGAATCATGGGTGAGGTATGTGTCGCAGTAATCACAATAAAATCTGGAAAAAGGAGGGGGGTAGAGGAAAAAGAGAAGATGACAACCAGTTAATAGATGCCCATCCGAGCTTCTAGTCACTGAAGCTGAAATATAAAATAAAGTAAAAGACGTATTCACGATATGAAGATATCAAACAAAACGTCCTGACACAAACCAAGCTTTGAGGCTACCTCTGAGGATTCCACCTCCGCCCTTGAATAGGAGTAACGAGAAATCCGGGTCGTCCTTCCTTCCCCTGACCCGCTCGCTCCCCCAGAGGCTACCGGAGCCAGAACCCGCTTTGCGTTTTCTCGCAGGGAGACAATTAGTAACCGTGGTCGCGAACACCCAAGTACAGGCTCCCACTCACTTAGGCATGTTGCTCCACAGGCCGTTGGCAACTCCGTTCCGCGCCGCCTGGAAATGACGCGCTCGGTCAGCGCCGACGCAGCGGAAGTGACGAGTCAAACGCGACCTCGAAGTCCAATCCCAGAGTCATCCACTCCTCCAGCTGCGTTGCGCAGGCGGTAATCGCGTCGTGGGCGGGGCGAGGGGCGGGGCTCTTCACCTAGATGAGGGCGGGAGGCGGGGGTACCCACAGTCGCGGCGAGGTTCTGTAGTCGGTCTCGAGGACGACATTCTCTATCCTCCCGGAAGTATGTTCATCCTGGTATAAATGCTGAGAAGACAGCAGTGAACAAAACAGGCAAAGATCCTTGCCCTCGTGGAGTAGATATTCGAGTTGGGGAAGACCATAAAGTTACTAGGTGGTGGGTTAGATAGGGCCAAGTTGCAATACAATAAGGGAGGGAGGGAATGAAGCATGAAAGAGCCCAATTTGGAATGAGACAGAGAAAGCTTCCTGACAAAGTGACAACTGAGAAATGATAGGTTTCTTAAAACAAGAAACCCAGGCGAAAGCCGGTTTACATATCGTCTCTTTGTGAGCTCATTAACCCCAGTTTCAAATCCGGTCGCTGCTTCTTAGCTATGCTGCATATACTACGTGTAATGCACTAGCATTTAAGTATACTTATTACACTTTCTGAAAGAGATGGGAATACCAGACCACCTAACCTGCCTCTTGAGGAATCTGTATGCAGGTCAGGAAGAAACAGTTAGAACCGGACATGGAACAACAGACTGGTTCCAAATAGGAAAAGGAGTACGGCAAGGCTGTATATTGTCACCTTGANGGTCCATATCACCTGATATGCCTTGACGACTTGGTGTGTGTGCCATGTAATTGTTTTGTAATTGTTATGCGCACACACTCCAGGGCTGGACCACCCTGATTGGAATTGTGCTCCATCATTTATTAGCTGGGCATCCCTAAGCAAATTCCTTAACTTCTTTGTGCCTTGGGCTCCTTGGCAATAACACAGAGGTGATGATAGAGTGCTTTGTAGAGCTGTGCTGAGGAACCAAATGAATCAAGATATGTAAATGGCTTGAAGCAATTCTTGGCTTGTAGAGAGCACTTTGGCTAGGTGGACCTACCTTCCCCAGCCCCGCCCTCTTCCCTGATGAATCTGAGCAGTTAAGGTCTTGTTTTGTTCTTTCTCATTAAAGCTATTCTTCTGTTGCGTTCCTTTGGAATTCTTCCAGGTGTCCTGTGTGGGTAGTGATGAATTAATCAGGTTGCCCAGCCACAGGCACCCTTGCTCAAGCCTTGGCTCCTCCAGGGAATGCCCTTCGACCCAGTTTCGGAAGCTCCAGAGAGCCCGGGGCCCAGGGGAGGCACACCTGTAGCTCCTGCCTGGCAGCTTCCACGTCCCTTTCCACTGGCCCCAGCCTCTAAATAACCCTGTGCGTAGTTTCATTGGGAATATTGCCTTCACAGGGCCCTGTCCTTCCTTCACCGAGGATGGGCACATGGCCCAGGCTAAGCCGATCAGTTTCTCATAGGAATATGAACCTTTGTCAGGCTGGAGGATGGGAAGGAGCTGAAGCTGATTCATCCCAGTGATGAGGCACGTTTTTCTTACTCTTCGGCTCCCTGGAGTGGCCCCATTCCTGTTGCAGGGAGGGGGCTCCTTCCAGGCCCTGAGGACAGGCCCTTGTCTAACACTCAGAAATGAGTTGTTTGAGGTGACGTGCACTGACAAAGCAGAAAGGCTTTACTGAAAAGGGGTGTCCGGACGGAGAGCAGTAGGGAGGGAACCCAGGAGAATGGCTCTGCCATGCGGCTCACAGTGTCAGGTTTTATGGCAAGAGGTTAGTTTCCAAGTTGCCCCTGGCCAGTCTTCTTGTTTGGCCCATATTTGGTCTGACTTGGGGTCCTTCCTGGTGGCAAACACATCTCTCAGCCAAGATGGGTTCCAATGTGAAGGATTCTGGGAGGTTGGTAAGACGATATGTAGGCTGGTGTCTCCTCCCTCCTTTTGGCCTCTCCCGAATTCTCCTGGTGAGTTTTTGGCAGCAGCATCACATTCCTTATCACTCCACAACAGGACCTCCTGTTGTGAGACAAGAAACAAGTCGTTATCATCGCGCCTGGCTAATGTGGACAGTTTCTATCAGTGGTTCCCTAACATTTCCTGGGGTCCACTGCTGAGTTTTCTTTTCGATTATTTGTGCTCTGCCATATCCTTTCCTCCCTAAACTAGGTAAAGTCCTTCTGTTTCTCTTGAAACCAGTGAACACCAGCTGCTACNGACAGTTTCTATCAGTGGTTCCCTAACATTTCCTGGGGTCCACTGCTGAGTTTTCTTTTCGATTATTTGTGCTCTGCCATATCCTTTCCTCCCTAAACTAGGTAAAGTCCTTCTGTTTCTCTTGAAACCAGTGAACACCAGCTGCTACAGTGATACAGGAAGAGAGAAACAGAAAGAGGCAGGGCTGAGCGGCATCTCCACACCACCTACAAAGGGACATCTGAGTTCTGATCCAGCTCAACAACTAACTCCTCCTTTGACCCTGGGCAAGTCCTCCCACCCCTTCCTTTGCTTCTCCATCTCCTGGAAACACCCCATAAGTGCAGTGCGCTGGAGATCCTGTCCTAACCCCCCTCTGCTTCTCCCTGGGGTCATCACACAGCCTGCAGTTCCAATGACCACCTCTAAACTAACACACCCAGTTCCTCCTTCTGGTCCAGATCAGCTCTCCAGACCTTCAAGTACCTCCTGGACATTTCCACCCAAGGCTTTCTCAAATTCCCCACGTGCAGACAAACAGAGTTCAGGATTGCTTCCTGCACACTGTTCTCCTGCCTCCCTCCCCCACTTTGGTACGTGACATCAACACACACCTCTCCCCCAGAAAACCGAGTAACCCTGGACTGCCCTCTCCCCTTATCTGCTGGTCAGCAGGCATCATCCACACTCTCTGAGGCCCTCTGTCATATGAGTCCTCTTGTTTGTCTAGCAACTGTCACTTTACAACATCCACTCACCTGTTGGTCACTTAACCTTCACGAGTCTGAGGAAAGTCCCAACAAGTCCTCACAAGTCCCAACCCGAGGAAATAAGGAATCAGAAGGGAAGTGACCTGGCCAAGGTCACGTAGGAAGTAGAAGGCAGAGCTGGGACTTGAACCCAGGACAGTCTGAGCCCATACCCCACGCGAGGGCCAGTATTCCCTCTGTCCATGGTGCCTGAAGGGTTTCCCAGGTGGCTCAGTGGCAAAGAATATGCCTGTAATGCAGGAGACTCAGGTTCGATCCCTGGGTCGGGAAGATCCCCTGAAGAATTCCGGAAATGTCAACCCACTCCAGTATTCTTGCCTGGAGAACCCGTGGACAGAGGAGCCTAGCGGAATACAGTCCATGGACTGCAAGAGTCGGACACAGCTCAGTGACTAAACAACAGCAACAATGCTGCCCACATCAGGAGAAGCAAGATTTGGGCTAATGTCTCTCTGGCTGGTTACTAAGGTCCATGGGGTGCAAACAGCAACAGTGTTTTTCATGAGCTCGTGGGCTCCACCCAGTTCCTAATCTGAGCTTGAGCTCGTGACCTCGGAACTCATCTCCCAGACAACCAGAGTGATGCAGCAAACAGAGGGAGCTGAGCTGCCCGGGCAGGGGTGGAGGTGCAAGCCCAGGATGGGTGCGTGTGTGGCGGGTGGGGGCTGCTAACGTCCACAGGAGCCTCGCCCAGAACCTCCCCTCTACGTAGTTACACCATACCCTCCCTACGAGCCAGAGGCATCCAGCGCCCGTCCCAGCGGGGCCACGAGCTGAAAGCCCGGGAGTCTGGGAGGGCGGGAACGTGCGATGAGCACAAAAGACTGCTGGGCCCTGGGCGCTGGGAAAGGTATGGGCGACTCAGGCTCCCACACCTGGCCTTAACTCCCACGTGAATCCAGCACCTGAGCCCCTCTCACCTCCTCCTTGCCCCCACCTCAGTCTGAGCCTCTGTCACAGCCTAGGCTATTTCCTTCCTTGTCCCTGTAGTCAATTTTCTTTTGGTAAAATATATAACAAAAGCTGTCATTTTAACCATTTGCAGTTATTTTTTATTGGAGCATAACTCGTTCACAGTGTTGTGTTAGTTCTGCTGTATGACAACGCGACTCTGATACCTGAACACATACCCGCCGCCTCCTGGGCCTCCTTCCCACCTGCCTATCCCGCCCCTCTGGGTCATCGCAGAGCACCGAGTGGAGCTCCCTGGGCTGCACATCAGCTTCCCACCAGCTATCTGTTGTCACGAGGGCACAATGCAGCTGCCTTAGTTACACTCACTGTTTGTGTAACTGTCGCCGCTGTCTGTTTCTAAAACTTCCATTATTTCGAATAGAATTCTGTAGGCACAAAGTAATATGCCCCCCTTTCCTTTTTCTCTCCCAGCCCTACTTTCCTTCTCTGTGAATTTGCCTACTCTCGATATTCATCGCACTGGAATCATAGTGTTTGTCCCTTTGTGGCTGTCTTCTTTCACTTAGCATAATGTTTGCAAGGTCCGTCCATGTTGTAGCCTGTGTCAGAACTTCATTCCCATTTATGGCTGAATAATACCCCTTGGTATAGATAGATCGCATTTTGTTTATACATTCATGTGCGGATGAATACCCTGCAGTCCATTTGTCTGCAACAGCTAGAATGATCCTGGGAAAATAATACTCACTGTGGCACGAGTTTGTTTAAACCCTCCTATTGCTGCTGCTGCTAAGTCACTAAAGTCGTGTCTGACTCTGTGCGATCCCATAGACGGCAGCCCACCANGTCTGCAACAGCTAGAATGATCCTGGGAAAATAATACTCACTGTGGCACGAGTTTGTTTAAACCCTCCTATTGCTGCTGCTGCTAAGTCACTAAAGTCGTGTCTGACTCTGTGCGATCCCATAGACGGCAGCCCACCAGGCTCCGCCGTCCCTGGGATTCTCCAGGCAAGAACACTGGAGTGGGTTGCCATTTCCTTCTACAATGCATGAAAGTGAAAAGGGAAAGTGAGGTCGCTCGGTTGTGTCTGACTCTTCATGACCCCATGGACTGCTGCCTTCCAGGCTCCTCCATCCATGGGATTTTCCAGGCAAGAGTACTGGAGTGGGGTGCCATTTCTTTCTCCGTTAAACCCTTCTATGGCTCCTTAATTCATTCAGAGCTGTGGACCTTATCCTGCCAGGCTCCTCTGTGCATGGAATTCTCCAGGCAAGAATACTGGAGCCATTCACTTCTCCGGGGGATCTTCTTGACCCAGGGATCAAACTTGGGTCTCCTGTATTGCAGGCAGATTATCACCTGGGAAGCCCTTATTATGGCTACAGAGCCCTAAAGAATTCATTCTCACTCTCTGAATATGTGTGTGCTTGCGCACACACACGCTCATCATTACCTCTGTACCCCTCCAACCTTATCCCTCCCCATTCTCTCCACTCCTTGCTGTTCTATGAACACCTCAGACTCACTCTCACCTCAGGGCCTTTGCATATGCTGTTCCTTCTTCCTGCAATGCCTCCCCGCTCCCCAGACATCGGCATGGCTAACACCCTTGTCTCCATCAGGTTTTTGCTCAGCTGTCACCTTCTCATAAGGCTCATTGTGAACACCCTCTCTGAAACTGCAACCTGCCTCCTCTCCATCCATCATTCCTGATCCTCCTCATCATGATCTAGTTTCCATAGCACTTGTCACTTTCTAACATGTTATACAATTTATTATTTCCCTTGTTTATTATCTGCATCCCATCTCTAGAAAGTAAGCTCATTGAGGAGAAGGATTTTTTTTTTTTTTTCTGCTGTGTTCATCAGTATATCTGAAGCACGTTAACAGTGGCTGGTGTGCAGTAGGCACTCAGTAAATGCTTGCTGAATAAATGAATATGAGTTGGGGCAGGTTGCTACACTTCTCTGAGCTCCTGTTTTCCCATCTGTGAATCAGGGATTATGACCCATCCTTGGGGTGGGGTTGTCACAGTGGGTATCAGATAATGGCTGTCACCTCCCTTTGTAATTCGTAAAGCATTGAGCATGTAAGAGGGGGATGGAAAAAGAAATCTGATCTTCGCTGAGTACACTGGAGGCCAGATGCTTCCCATGACGTACCTCATTTTATCTCCATTTTACAGATGAGGAAACTAAGGCTCAGGGAGATGAAATAATGCCACTGGAAAGTATCAGAGCTTCAACCCAACTACCTGGCTTTTTCTGTAAGTTGCTTCCAGCTCTGATTATTTCATAAGCTTAAGAAAAAACTCCACCTTCTCCAGGGACAACTCTGAGCCCAGGAGAATGGTAATGAGGATGAAGATGTGAATAATAGCCTCCTTTTATTAAAAGCTTCCTACACACATCAGGCTCACTTTACTACGTGCCAGACACTGTGCATATGCTCTGCTCATAAGATATCAGGAAACTGGTACATTATTCCCTGTAACATAGGAGGAATCTGAGGATCCGAGAGGTCAGACCCCTTGCGTGGGTCCACACAGCTAAGGAATAGCATAGACAGCATTTGAGCCCAAAGCAATCCAGCTCCCATGACCTTGAAAGAGACCTTGACTTTGTAGATGTGGTTTCTTTCATGCCACATCAGCTGCCACGCCCAGCCCCATGACCATCCCCAGGGACCTCCCCACTCCAAGCCAACCCAGGAGGGCACTTTTGTGGGTGAGGGGGCAAGCACAGCACCAGCCCCCCATGACTGCCCCTCTGTGTGCGCAGCAGGATATGGAAGGAGCAAGGAGTCGGTGGGAACCCGGATGGGGATCCCACGAGCCTGCGCTGCCAACAAAGACAAATGAATAGACCGCTCAGCAAACCAGGGCACTTCCACCCCAGAGCCGAACTGTCCCTGGTAAATAAATCATCGGAGTTCCACTCTGGACGTGCCGATTTCAGCGGGAAAAGATGAGTTCATTTATCTGCCCGGTGACGCCCTGGCTGTCTTCAGGCGGTGATGGGGTATGAAAATATTCCCAGCTTGCACTCTGCCCGGGGCTGTTTCCAGAGCAAGGGTGGTGGGGGTGGAAGGTGGGGAGAGGGTCTCATAGGAGGAATGGTGTTTGCCTCAGACTTCCCATGGTTGCCCAGATGCACAGTCCTAATGCTTTCTATGTGCTTTTAGGCAATCATAGTCATAGTAATCTCTCTCTTTAGTCATTAACTCATGTCCGACTCTTGCGACCCCATGGACTATATGTAGCCTCCCATGCCTGTCCATGGGATTCTCCAGGCAAGAATACTGAAATGGGTTGCCATTTCCTTCTCCAAGTCATAGTAATAGCTAGCATCTATAGTTAGCATCTATTGAGAGCATACTATGTGCCAAGCATGATGGTTTTTCANGAGAGTTCCGTTTTCTGGCCATTGGAACCTAATATCCAGTTGAGATTGTGGCCAGACAGTGTTAGAGTGATAAGTGAGTTGCATTGGCCTTATCTCTCCTTGAAAACCCAAGGTTTTTAGGTTTTGGAGAAGGCAGCCTAAAGGGGTAGATTTTGTAGGTTGGGACTGAGAATTTCCCATTATACACGAATAGGGAGGGAGGGCAAACTGGGGCGAGAGAAAAAAGAGGAGAAAGCTCTCAGAGAAAAGGCATACCCACTCTCACAGGCTTCTCAGACAGACAGACAGCGGCAGAGTCTACAGTGACATCAGTTCAGTTCAGTCACTCAGTCGTATCTGACTCTGTGACCCCATGCACAGCAGCACGCCAGGCTTCCCTGTCCATCACCAACTCCCGGCGTTTATTCAAACTCATGTCCATCGAATCCGTGATGCCATCCAACCACCTCCTCCTCTGTCATCCCCTTCCCTCCTGCCTTTAATCTTTCTCAGCATCAGGGTATTTTCAAATGAGTCAGTTCTTCACATCAGGTGGCCAAAGGATTGGAGTTTCAGCTTCAGCATCAGTCCTTNTGCTAAAGCTGAAACTCCAGTACTGTGGCCACCTCATGCGAAGAATTGACTCATTGGAAAAGACTCTGATGCGGGGAGGGATTGGGGGCAGGAGGAGAAGGGGACGACCGAGGATGAAATGGCTGGATGGCATCACGGACTCGATGGACGTGAGACTGAGTGAACTCCGAGAGATGGTAATGAACAGGGAGGCCTGGTGTGCTGCAATTCATGGGGTCGCAAAGAGTCGGACACGACTGAGCGACTGAACTGAACTGAACTGAACCTCAATTTCCCTATCTGCAAAATGTGGATAATAGTTCTTACTTGTGGAGTCAGGATGAATTAGATGTGGAAATGTTTGTACAGAATTCACTACAATGTGCATACTAAGCCCTCCACTAATGAAAGTTATCTTTACATAGGAGGAAACTATTAGAAGTCACTTATCCAGTGTTGCAACTCTTTTAGAAATTGTCTAGCAGATTTTTCTGGTGTGCACTGGAAAACCAAAAAAAAAAAAAAAGACACCCTTGTCCAGTGAATTCCCTGGTGGCCTAGTGGTTAGGATTCTGGGCTTTCATTACCATGGCCCAGGTTCAATTCCTGGTAGAGAACTGAGCCAAGTATCTGGCAAGATTAAAAAAAAAAAAAAAAAGCTTGTCCATAGGTATAACCGAAATGACCTGACCCTTCTTTCAGAAAAGGGAAATAGTGTTAGGAACTGGAAGAAGCTCTTGCTTCTTTTGCTCCATATTCATCAATGGTGCAGTTGCAACCAAAATAATAATAATTGGTGCTTTATTTGAAAGTTGACTATGTCCTAAGTGCTTTTGTTGACAAAAAAAAAAAAAAAGCACAGCCTTAAAGTTGAGAGTTATGTTTTATTTACTGGACAAAACTGAGAGCTTAAACCCAGAAGACAGCCTCTGAGGGACTGCTTGGAACAGGTAAGAGAGGAGCCAGAATACATGGGAGTTTTGCAAAGAAAAAAAAATCAAAAGTAAAGAAAACCAGGCATCTCAAGTTAATGAATTCATCACTTTTCTATGTATGGGAAGAGGCAAGAGTCTGGACATATTGAAATTATTCCTCTGATATGCATCTTAACTATCTAGGGCCAGTAGCCTGCCTTTCTCCACCCTGAATCTACTCAGTGTGCACACTGAAAGTGCCTGCAGTGGCTGCTGGCTTGATTCCACAACATCTTTTGTTTTTTGATACGGTAAGCAACATTTTTCATTCACAGTTTAAATGCACTACTTAATCTATTCAACAACACTGTTATTCATATTTCAGACGAGGAAACTGAGCTTTAACAAGGTTAAATATACCACAAAATTCATTTTCTGATCTTAGAAGTTAACTGCTCGAAGTTAACAGTTGTCAGGCTTTCACCACCCCTAGTATAGTGCTTCATTTCACCATCATTAGTGTGGAACAATCAACTATTTTGTGTTTCCTGATCAGAGGCTAACATTGATAGACACCATCAACTATGATATATTTTTACCAAAAATACTTAACCTGGATCTAATAAAATATGTAGTAGGATAAGCAAGAGGATCTAAAGGAAAGCAAAAGGCAGTGAACGGATTCAGAAGGTGGTACATTCTATAAAACAACTGGCCTTTTTAAATTAAAAAAAATGTGTCTTTCTACATTAAAATATTTTTGAGAGACATAGCAACCAGATGTAGTGTGTGGTCCAGGATTAGATCTTAGTTTGAACAAACCAGCTATAAAGAACATTTTGGGGAAACTGTCTGGGCCTTAATGTTACAATACCACTAACCTACCTTCATCCAGACAGCCTGAGTTAATTATTCTTGAAGGGAAAGGTTTGTGAGTTATGTTTTGATTTTTTTCCTCCTTCCTCTCTGTCCTGATTGTGGGCTAGTTTTACCCTCAAATCCATTCCTCATCTTCCTCAGCTCTTTTCAGTATGGCAGCGGGGGGCCAACCACATAAGGAAAGGCTACATGTCCTGGACTCCTGGGCTGACTGGGCACCACACTGAGTTGCTGGGCCCAATTAATGGTAGATACTTCTGGAGACTGGACAGATCAAGGAAGAAGCCAGAGTATCCCCACCTTTATCCTGTCCCCAAACAAAGGATCCATCCCCAACCCCAAACCTCAAGCTCTCTCCTCCTGTCTCTCTGGCTCCAACTTTTAGCAGATGATCCCAGCCCCATGGTGACACCATGACTTTCTTCTGCCTCTCAGTTTAAGGGAGGCAGTAACTGCTTGCTATTGCTCATCTTTAAGTTACTTCCTTCACTGTCCTCTGTTTCACTTTTTATCCCTGCTAACATCTACATAAACCAATTCTCAGTTTTAAATACGTAGAGTTGGGACTTCCCCGGTGTTCCAGTGGTTAATAATCCACCTTCCAAGGCAGAAGGCATGGGTTCTATCCCTGGTTGGGGAACTAAGATTCCACATGCAGTGAAGCCTGTATGCCACAACTAGAGAGCTCGGGTGCCACAGCTACTGAGCCCCTGTGCTCTAGAACTCACACACTGCAACTAAGACCCGACACAGCAAACAAGTCAGTATCCAAAAGATAAACACTTAGAGTGACCTCTTTCAGAACTCAGAGGATGACCTTACTGTGGAGTCCTATCCCAAGATCATAGGTTTGAGGCCCTGTACCAAGGCCACAGATCTGGACCCCATCTCCAAGGTCATTTATGGAACTGACTGAACCCCACTGTAACCATTGCCAAAAGCGCCCCTGATCCTTAACAGCCAGCTCCTTGATCCCATATTAGGCAGAAATGCCTATCCCAGTACTCACCCTATGGCACCCTAACCTAATGCCACCCTTCCAGTAGGAATTTTCTGTCTTGAGACTATAAAAGTGGGCTACCAACCAGAAAAAGCGTCGACTCTCCCGTGAGCCAGCCCACTGATCTAACAGTGTCCCTTCAATTCCCCCTGGTCTGTCAAGAGGTCGGCCCGCTGTGCTCAAAATATCCACGTTATCTCCACTCTTGCTCTCAATAAGCTCGCTCCTTTCTGAAATACTCTGTGTCTGGAAATTCTTTTCCAACTATCAACTCTTAGTGCCAAGGGATTATCTCCCTCACAGCTTACCTATGGCCCTACCATCTTGTAAAGGATTGCTTTTCACACTTTTCCTCTGTGTGTCACAGGCAACTAAGAGAGCTTATTTGTCACCCTCAGTCCCCTAGATCTTTGGTGAAAATCCCAAGTGAGCTTGAAATGCCTTAGAACACTTTGTGGGATATTCTAAAAACTCACAATGTTTGCAATGTACTTTATAATGCATCCATGTTTTTCCATTTTTCTTAAGGTTATTTCACACTTAAAATGAATTTTACTTATTTAATTTTGAATAGGTAATAATATGAAAGTTAAAGTTAGTTACTCAGTTGTGTTTGACTCTTTGCAATTCCAGGAACTGTAGCCTGCCATGCTCCTCTGTCCATAGAATTCTCTAAGCAAGAGTCCTGGAGTGGGTTCCCATTTCCTTCTCCAAGGGATCTTCCCAACCTAGGGAATGAACCTGGGTCTCCTGCATTGCAGGCAAATTCTTTACCATTTGAGCCACCATATGGTGCAAAATTAGAAAACCACAGAAGAGTATACTCCCCAGGCACACCCCTCTTACCAGTTTCTTGCATGTCCTTCCAGAGATGGACTATGTATGTGCAAACATAAAGTATGTTTCCTGTTTCTATTTTTTAAATGCACAACATTTCATTGTGAAGAGGACATGGCATCCACTCTGGTATTCTTACCTGGAGAATCACATGGACAGAGGAGCCTAGTGGGCTATACAGCCCATGGGGCTGCAAAGAGTTGACCACTAATGAACTGACTGAGCACAGACGTAGTATTTCATTGCATGAATGTACCTCAATTTATTAAATCCTCTATTGATGAACATTTTATTTTCTTGGGCTCCAAAATCACTGTGGACAGTGACTGCAGCCATGAAATTAAAAGATGCAAAGGTGTGACAAACCTAGACAGCATATTAAAAAGCAGACATCACTTTGCCAACAAAAGTCCATATAGTCAAAGCTATGGTTTCTCCAGTGGTTATGTATGGATGTGAGAGCTGAACCATAAAGATGGCTGAGCGCTGAAGAATGGATGCTTTCAAATTGCAGTGCAGGAAAAACTCTTGAGTGTCCCTTGGACTGCGGGGAGATCAAACCAGTCAATCCTAAAGGAAAGCAACACTGACTATGCATTGGAAGGACTGATGCTGAAGCTGAAACTCCAATACTTTGGCCACCTGATGCAAAGAGCTGTCTCACTGGAAACGAACCTGATGCTGGGAGAGATTGTAGGCAGTAGGTGAAGGGCGGGTGGCAGAGGATGAGATGGTTAAATAGCGTCACTGACTCAATAGACATGAATTTGAGCAAACTCCAGGAGATAGTGAAGGACAGAGGAACCTGGCATACTGTAGTCAATGAGGTCACAAAGAGCCAGATATAACTTTGTGACTGAACAACAACAACAAATTGATGAACATAAATTATTTCCTGTCTGGCTGTTACAGGATGCTGCCATACATGGTTAAATGCCACATATCCAAATATATTTGTAGGATAAATTTCTCGAACTGGAATTACTGGGTTAAGGAGCTTTGCTTTTATAAGTCTGAACTACTAAAGCCCACATGGTCTAGAGCCTGTGCTCTCCAACAAGAGTAGCCACCATGGTGAGAAGCCTACAGACTGTAACGAAGGGTAGCCCCAACTCGCCACAACTAGAGAAAGCCCTTATGCAGCATCCAAGACCCAGCATAGCCATGAATAAATGAATAACAGTGCCACTCAAACTTCAGGGAGTGAGGGAGGAAGATTCAAGAGTTGGGGAAATACTGTTTCCAAAGCATTCTGGGCCAAGAATGATATGTACAGTTGCCACTGTTAGTCATATCTAGGCCAGTTTGCAAAGCCCACATCAAAGAAAATGCCAGTTTAAGGTGGTTATGTCCACTTTCACTACCAGAGGACTAGAGTCATGTGCCTTAGCAACCTATACCTCCCCTCCTCACTCCCCCACTCCCCATGTTAAGGCACAGAAGGTAATATTCAGTTATTCAGTATTTATTCAAGAAACATTTGGTGAGCACTCACTTGATGTTCACATCTGTATTGTCCACTATCAATGAGAAAATAAGTAACACGCTGTGTCACCATCAAGTTTAAAGTAGGAGATAAGACTTCAACAGATAATTATAGCATTATATGGTATATGAATATTCATGAAGAAGTAGTATGGCGTAGTGGTAATGAACACAGCTTCTAAATCCAAATTGCTTATTGCTTTGACTTTGGGGAAGTTGCTTGACCTTTCTTTGTCTCCACTTCATCATCTGTAAAACGGGGACAGTAACAGTACCTACTTCCTAGGGTTGTGGCTGTGAGGAGTGAATGAGATAATTTTCGTAAAGCGCTGAGTACATGGTAAGCCTACAGCAATTGATGGATAGTGTTGGCACTGTCAGTAATAAGAAAGGGTACTAAAACTCCAGAGCTCATGAATTCCACATCCAGAAATCCTTCCAGGCCACTTCTGAGCCACATAAGAGATGACCTGTGGAACTCAGAGGCATTTTCCCTCTCCCTCCAGTAAGATCTCAACCATACCTTGCAACCCTCACTGGCTGCTGAGTCTCCTACTAGGCACTCTTTACAACCTGCAATTCTTTGTTCCACTGCCAGACCTCAGGGCCCTGAACTGCAGGGGAAAGACTGAGCCCGGGAGGTGGACTTGCCTGTGCACTTTGCACTGTGCATTCACAGATGCCTCGCTGGGGAAGCTATATCCTTGTGGCCTTGCCCCTTAACTTCTCTTTGAACTGAGACCTCATTATAGTTAAGTGGACTCAGAAAGCTACAACTTGATTTCCTTTTTTGGACAGAAAAGTAGGATTTATTGGCGGGCATGAGTAAGAAGGGGACAGCACCAAGATTATCAGGAGTGCAGGGCCCCATCCTTGCAGGGGTCCATGATTGGGGGTGTATTTGACCCCACAGCCTCTGGGATGAGCCACTTTTCTGCCATATCTTCAAATCCATCCCTCTTAAATTTACTAAGTCCCCATTTAGAGAGTTGGGTCTTCTGGCAGTCAAGGAATTTGAACATGGCCTGTGGAGATCAAACCAGTCAATCCTAAAGGAAATCAGTCCCGAATATTCATTGGAAGGACTGATGCTGAAGCTGAAACTCCAATACCTGATGCAAAGAACTGACTCTTTAGAAAAGACCCTGATGTTGGGAAAGATTGAAGGCAGGAGAAGGGGGCGACAGAGGATGAGATAGTTGGATGGCATCACTGACTTGATGGACGTGAGTCTGAGCAAGCTCTGGGAGTTGGTGATGATGGACAGGGAAAGCTGGCATGCTGCAGTCCATGGGGTGGCAAAGAGTCAGACATGACTGAGCAACTGTATTGACTGTGGAGGGTGTCAGTCACACGCTCCTTGTTCTGCAGCTTGGTGGGGACGGACATTATGACTTGACCAATGTGGACCATGGCCACTGTGCCCTAAGCTTTCCAAAGCCACCACACTTACCTGCCTGGAGCCTGATTACAGACAGTAGCTAATCATGAATGGCAACCCATACAGGCAACAGCCTACATACACTACCAAAGAAGCTGCTGTTTGCAGCCCTTGCACACCAGGACCCCATGGAGAAAAGAGCACAGTCAGCTTAATTGGCTCTAATAAAACTTGATCCTTTATTTGGAAACAACAGCAGAACATAGTTCCCCAGTTACGGAAGTTCACAGCAGGCTCCCTAGACAGGTGTAAATACAACTGTTGGAAGGGGCAATTTCTGAGGATCTCACCCTATCTTTAGCCCACTCTACTCTGAAAATGGAATTGTTGCAGGAAGGGAGACCCTTTCCAGGGCCCCAAAGGGAGCGCTTGTCTAACACTCAGAAATGAATTGTCCAAGGGGACATACATGCTGACAAAGCAAGAGACGTTATTGGAAAGGGGCGCCCGAGCAGAGAGTAGGATGGTATGGGAATCCAGAGGACTGCCCTGCCACGTGGCTCGCAGTCTCACGTTTTAAGGTGATTGGATTAGTTCCCAGGCCTTCTCTGGCCGGTCACTCCGACTCAGGATCCTTCCTGGTGGTGCGCACATTGCTTAGCCGGGGCAGATGCCAACAAGAAGGATTCTGGGAGGTGGTAGGACACGTGGCATCTCCTTTTGACCTTTCCCAAATTATTCTGGTTGGTGGTGGCTTGTTAGTTCCATGATCCTTACCAGGACCTTCTATCATAAAATAACTAACACAAATGGTTACAATGGTACCTGGGCACCATGAGCAGTTTTAGTCAGTATGTTCCCCCTAACAAAATCAACTGAAGGAAAGCAATCCTGCTTTCCAAGGCTGATTAGTGGAGACAAGGTTTCTGCCACCTATCCTGGGCAAGTGAGAACAACACTGGGACGACAGTGAGGGTGCCCGCCTGCCAGCTACAGGATGGCAGCAGACCCCATCCCCCCACTGTCATCTGGGGGAGTGAGATAGAAATAATTACCTACTAATTCTTCTGTGATTGTCTTGCTTCCCTCACGGTAAACAAAGCGGTCATTTCTGGGACCAGAAAAGCCCAAAGTCCTAGGGCCCAAGAGACATATTATTTTTTTGAACCTCTTCATTAATTGAAGGCTGCTGGACTACGAGCCGTGGTATCAGGAGGGAGCTGGGTCAGGCTCTAACCACCAAGGCAGAAGAACAGGTTTGGCTGGGTCGTTCTGAGTAGCTCCCTCATTAAAATGGGGTTGTGGAATGTCCTCCCTCAGACAAACATGACATTTCCCCTGCGAGCCCATTTTATTAGCACAGGAAGCCTTCGCTCTGACTCTTGGGTGCCAAGCTGGAAAACTGGAAACAGAAACATAAGTGGTCTCTTTGTGGCTTAATACCCCAGCAGAACCTAAGGTCACGCTTCAGTCTCACACACAGACACACTCACACTCCATTCTGCCACCCCCCGGCATGTTGTTTTCAGAGACTTGGCTTTTACTGGAGAAAGGGGAAGCTGATATTTACTCAGCACCTAGACTCTGTCATCACTAAACAGTGTGATGAGGATTATATTATCTGATGGGATCTGATTGTGAAGATTTTGGGTATTAAGGAAACTGATACCCAAACAGGTGATGTTTTCCAAACAAAACACCTGCTTGATATATGGCAAAGACAGGGTTTGAATCCTGATGGTCAGAATCCACTGCTTCCGCTCTTTCCATTGAGCACACTGCTTGTGTGTGCTGATTTATTCAAATAAGTATGTCAAAGCACCAAGTATGTCAAACCCCCAGCTAGAAGGCCTTCCACATAAAAGGGACAGCTCCACTAAAAGGTGAACCTTATTGTGTGTAATTTATACTTCAGAAAACCTGATTTTTGAAAAGATGTTGAGTATAATATATAAAAAGCTCCTATAGAACAATAATTAAATGACCATCAACTCCCATAGAAAAGTACAAATAGAAACTAAATATAAACATCCTTTAAACATAAGAAAAAAGACTCATCCTCATCATAATAAAAGTAATTCAGGGCTTCCATGATGGCTCAGTGGTAAAGAATTTGCCTGCCAGTGTAGGAGCCATGGGTTCAATATCTCTGGGAAGAGCCCCCGTGCTGCAGAGCGACTAAGCCCACATGCCATAACTACTAAGCCAGTGCTGTAGAGCCTGGGAGCCGCAGCTGCTGACGCCCGGGCCCCCTGGAGCCTGTGCTCCACAACAAGAGAAACCGCCGCAATGAGAAGCCGGTGCACCCAACTAGAGAGTAGCCCCTGGTCACTGCAGGTAGAGAAAATCCCATGCAGCAATGAGGACTGAGCACACCCCAAAATAAAGAAAGAAAGACAAAAAAGTTATAGAAACGTAATCCACTGGAGGAAGGAATGGCAAACTGCCCCAGTACACTTGCCATGAAAACCTCATGAACTGTATAAAAGGACAAAAAGATATGACACCAAAAGATGAGTCCCCCAGGTCTGAAGGTGTCCAATAAGTTACTGGGGAAGGGCAGAGTAGAACTACTAATAGTCTCAGAAAGAATGAAGGGGCTTGTCAAAGAGGAAATGACTCTCAGTTGTGGATGTGTAGAGTGATGAAGGTGAAATCCAATGCTACAAAAAACAGTATTGCATAGGAACCTGGAATGCTAGGTCCGTGAATCAAGGTAAATTGGACATGGTCAAACAGGAAGTGGCAAGAGTGAACATGGACATTTTAGGAATCAGTGAACTAAAATGGACTGGAATGGGTGAATTTAATTCTACTATTAAATATATTTAATATCTACGACGGTGGGGAAGAATCCCATAGAAGAAATGGAGTAACCCTCATAATCAACAAAAGAGTCTGAAATGCAATACTTGGGTGCAACCTCAGAAATGACACAATGATCTTGGTTCGTTTCCAAGGCAAGCCATTCAACATCACAGTAATCCAAGTCTATGCCCCTACCACTGACGCTGAAGAAACTGAAGTTGATCAGTTCTATGAAGACCTAGAAGACCTCCTAGAACTAACACCAAAAAATGATGTTTTGTTCATCATTGGGGATTGAAATGCAAAAGGAGGAAGTCAAGAGATACCTGGAGGAATAGGCCAAGTTTGGCCTTGGCAAACAAAATGAAGCAGGGCAAAGGCTAACTGAATTCTGCCAAGAGAATGCACTGGTTGTAGCAAATACACTTTTTCAACAACACAAGACGACTTTACACATGGACATTACCAAATGGCCAATTCTGAAATCAAATTAATTAAATTCTTTGTAGCCGAAGATGGAGAAGCTCTATACAGTCAGGAAAAATGGGACCTGGAGCTGACTGTGGCTCAGATCATCGGCTTCTCATAGAAAAATTCAGGATTAAACTAAAGAAAGCAGGGAAAACCATTAGGCCAGTCAAGTATGACTTACGTCAAATCCTCTATGAATATTCAGTGCAGGTAGTGAATACATTCAAGGGATTAGAACTTGTAAGCAGTGTGTGTAAGAACTATGAACGGAGGTCTATAATACTGTAAAGGAAGCAGTGAACAAAACCATCCCAAAGAAAAAGAAAAGCAAGAAGGCAAAGTGGTTATCTGAGGAGACCTTACAAATAGCTAAAGAGAGAAGAGATGTGCAAAGCAAAGGAGAAAGAGAAAGGGGTATCTAACTAAAAGCAGATTTCCAAAAAAACAGCATGGCGAGACAAAAAGGTCTTCTTCAGTTCACTGTGTATGATACTAGGAGAAAACAACAGAAGGGAAAAGACTAGAGACCTCTTCAGGAAAACTGGAGATATCAAGGGAACATTTTGCCTAAAGATGAGCGCAATAAAGGACATAAATGGTAGAGACTTAGTAGATACTGGAGAGATCAGGAAGAGATGGAAAGAATACATGGAAGAACTGTGCAAAAAAGATCCAGACGGATTGTATGGCTCCAGTGGTGTGGTCAGCCACCCAGAGCCAGATTTTGGAGAGAACGAAGTCAAGTGGGTCTTAGGAAGCACTGCTGTTAATAAAGTTAGTGGATGTGATGGAATTCCAGCAGAACTATTCAAAACCCTAAAGGATGTTGCCATCAAGGTGTTACATTAAATATGTCAGTGAATCTGCAAGACCCAGCAGTGGCCACAGGACTGGAAAAGGTCAATCCTCATCCTAATTTTCAAGAAGGGTAGTAGTGAAGAACGTGCTAACTGTCAGACAATTGTACTCATCTCCCGTGCTAGTAAGGTCCTGCTTAAAAACTTGCATGCTAGGCTTCAGCATTATGCGAACCAAAAACTTCCAAATGTCCAAGCTGGATTTAGAAAAGGAAGAGGAATCAGATCAAATTGCCAACGTTCACTGATCATAGAGAAAGCTAGGGGAAAGTGTCTACCCCTGTTTCATTGACCACACCAAAGCCTTTGACTTTGTGGAACATCATAAACTGTAGAAAGGTCTTAAAGAGATGGGGGTACAAGACCATCTTATCTGTCTCCTGAGGAATCTGTATGTGGGTCAAGAAACAACAGTGAGAACCCTGCATGGAACAACTGACTGGTTCAAGATTGGGAGAGAAGTACAACAGGGCTGTCTGCTGTCACCATGTCTGTTTAATCTGCACGCTGAGCACATCATGAGAAATGCTCGGCTGGATGAGTTACAAGTTGGAATCAAGATAAGTGGGAGAAACATCAACAACCTTAGATATGCAGATGATACCACTCTAATGGCAGAAAGCAAAGAGAAACTAAAGAGCCTCTTGATGAGAATGAAGAAAGAGAGTGAAAGAGCCAGCTTAAAACTGAATATTAAAAAAACTAAGATCATGGCATCTGGCCCCATTACTTCAGGGAAATAGAGGGGGAAAAGGTGGAAGTAGTGACAGATTTCCTGTTCTTGGGCTTTGAAGTCACTGTGGATGGTGACTGCAGCCATGAAATCAGAAGACATTTGCTTCTGGGCAGGAAAGCTTTAACAAACCTAGACAGTGTGATGAAAAGCTGAGATATTACTCTGTTGACAAGTGTCCATGTGATAAAGGCTATGATTTTCCCAGGGGTCACATAAACGGTTGTGAGAGCTGGACCATAAAGAAGGCAGTCTTGAAGAATTGATGCCTTTGAACTATGGTGCTGGAGAAGACTCCTAAGAGTCCCTTGGAAAGCAAGGAGATCAAACCAGTCAATTTTAAGGGAAATCAAGCCTGAATACTCACTGGAAGGACTGATGCTGAAGTTGAAACTCCAGTATTTTCGTAATCTGATATGCATAGCTGACTCACTGGAAAGTCCCTGATGCTGGGAAAGATGGAGGGCAGAAGGAGAAGAGGGCGTCAAAAGATGAGAAGGCATCACCAAAGCAGTGGATGTGAACTTGGGCAAACTTTGGGAGATGGTGAAGGAAGTGAAGGCTGGAGTCCTGCAATTCATAGGGTTGCAGAGTTGGACATGACTGGGCAACTGAACACCAAGAACAAAATTATATTAAAATTTTTTAATTAATTCAAATCAAGTGTCACTCTGATACCTTTTATTGCTTGTTGATTTGTAAAAACCCAAGTGATAGAAAACTCTTAGCTTAGGCATGAATATGGATAAATAGGAACTATCACATCTTGTGCTGTGCTTAGTCACACAGTTGTATCCGACTGTTTGCGACCCTATAGACTGTACCCTACCAGGCTCCTCTCTCCCTTGGGATCAGACAAGAATACTGGACCGGGTTCCCATACCCTCCTGAAGGGGATCTTCCCAACCAATATATATAAATTGGAACAATAGCTACTGAGGGCAGTTTGGCAGTGTCTATCAAAATCCTGTGTCTACCATAATCCCATATATATATACTTTTACATATAGCATAGGAATTTATCCAACAGTTATAGTTACAGGTGTGAAAAAGATATATATACAAGGTTTTTTCATTGAAGCAGTATTTGAAAGAAAGAGCAAAAATCTGAAAAGTTAAATGTCCATCAACAAGGCCCTGGTTAGATAAATCGTTGGACATCACAGCGGAATACTATGCAGCTATAGAAAAGAATGAGAAGTATCTGTGTGTGATATGAAAAGAAGTGATATGGAAAACTCTCTAAGACATATTATTTGAAAAAAAAAAGCAAGATACTGAACCGTGTTTATAGTAGGTAGCATTTCTATAAAAAAGGAGAGCGATCCTATGTATTTATATTATCTTGTAAAGGCATTTTAAAAATCTCTTAAAGGAGATGCAAAAAACTAGTAAGAGTGGTTATCTGTTGTGAAAGGTAAAGGTGGGAAAGATAATTTCACTATTCTTTGTCAAAATTTTGAAGTTTGAAACTTAATGAATTTTAAAAATTAAATATGATTTTTAAAAAGAAAAGAAAACAATGTAGGGGGAGAACCCCGCCGCATGTCCTGGCTGCCTGTGGGACCGCCTCCAGAACCACGCCCGCGGAACTGCTTTCTCCAGCAGTCTCTTCACTTGAAGAAGTGACTCATAACATGCAGCCTCCAGAACTGGCTCACCAGTGAACTCACTCCCCTAAATCCTCGCAGTTGTGAGAAGGGGCGGATCTGCTCAGATCGCAAAGTGATTCGATCTGGTTGACTCTAACCTAGGCTCCATCCTCTAACCTAAACTCTGTAACCTACACGTGAAGCTCATTCAACTTGAGAAAAGAACTTTTAGTCCTGAGATTTTAGTCCTAAGAAATCCTCTTCTTCCTTATCCCTTGGAAGTCCTTTAAAATCCTTCATTTGCTCACCAAAGAAATCTGTTTGGCAACTGACTTTGTGAGTTTAAAGAAGGAAAAAAATGTATTCATTTGATTACAGCACTAATTTAAAGTATCTGAGATTCACAACCTGGAAATAGGCAGATTTCTTCAGACACAAAAATCAAATAGCCCGGGACTTCCTTGGTGGTGCAGTGGGTAAGAATCAGCCTACCAGTGCAGGGGATGTGGATGTGACCCATGGTCTTGGAAGATTCCACATCCCGTGGGGCAACTAACCCCCTGTGCCACAACTTCTGAGCCCACGTTCTACAGCCCGCACACCCAGCTACTGAGCCTGAGTGCTTCAGTGATTGAAGCCCTTTAATCAAGAGCCTGTGCTCTGCAACAGGAGAAGCCACTGCAATGAGAAGCCTGTGCACCTCAGTGAAGAGCAGCCCCTAACTTGCCGCAACTACAGAAAGCCCTCGCACAGCAGTGAAGATCCAGTGCAACTAAAAGCAAATTAGTTAATTAATTAAAGAGAAGAAAACACATATGCATTTAAAAATTGGATAGGAAATTGCCTGGAGGTCCAGTGGAGACTTTGCTCTCATTGCCAAGGGCCTAGGTTCAATCCCCGGCTGGAGAACTAAACTCCCACACGCCTTGGGCTGTGGCCACAAAATGGATAGACTTCATCAGAATTTAAAACTTCTGCTCTTGATAAGACATAGTTAAGAAAATGAATAGGAAATCCATAGACTAGAAGGATATAGTCATAAAATGTTTATTTCACAAATGACTAGTATCAAGAATGTATTTTAAAACTCTTACATGAATGGAGAGAGTAACATGGAAACTTTACATTACCATTTGTAGAATAGGTAGCCAATGGGAATTTGCTGTATGTCTCAGGGAACTCAAACAGGGGCTCTGTATCAACCTAGAGGGCTGGGATGAGGAGGGAGATGGGAAGGAAGTTCAAGAGGGAGGGAATACATGTATACCTATGACTGATTCATGTTGAAGTTTGACAGAAAACAAAATTCTGTAAAGCAATTATCCTTTAATTAAAAAATTTAAAAAACTCTTACAAATCAATAAGAAAAAGACCAAAAAAATTTTAATGAACGAAAAACTTGGACACTCACAAAAGAAAATATACAAAATGCTGATAATCTCATTTAAAAGTGCTCAAAAATTTACTCATTAGAGAAATGCAATTTAAAACTATGAGATACCATTAAAACCCCACTATAATAGTTAAAATTTAAAAAACTGAGAATAGCAAATGTTGGCTAGGATGGAGTGACTAGAACTCTTTGATGGCAGGAGTGAGAAATCGTACAACCACTCTGGAAAAAAATTCAGTGGTTTCTTATACATCTACTCTATGACCCAAGAATTCCAATCCTAAGCAATCACTCAAGAGAAATGAAACCTATGTCCACACAAAGACTTGACCAAGAGTATTCAAACCCATTGTAATTCATAATAACCTGAAACATCCATCCCAGTAGAGTAGTTAAATTCATACAATGGAAAGTTAGTCAATAATAAAAAAGAACTAACTACTGAAATGCACAACAATGTAAATGAACTTCACGGATACAAACTTTATGTTGAACAAAAGAAACCAGACCCAACAGAGTATGTGCAGTTTCTTTCAATTATAGGAAGATCTAGAACAGGCAAAACTAATTTATGGTGGTTAAAATGAGAAGTGTGGTTGTGTCTGGAGATGTCAGATTGCTAAGGCGATGGAAACGTTCTATATTTTGATAGGAGTGAAAGTTACATAAATGTACGTATTTGTCAAAATTCATCAAATTTTGCACTTCAGATTTGTCTGTCTCATTGTCCCTCACACACACACACACAAAAACCCTATAAATAAAAATTGACCTATACTTGGTAGATTAGGCTCCAGTAACATAATATATGGGCTTCCCTGGTGGCTCAGATGATAAAGAATCTGCCTGCAACGCAGGAGACCTGGGTTCAATCCCTGGGTTGGGAAGATCCCCCGGAGAAGGGAATGGCTACCACTCCAGTATTCTTGCCTGAAAGAAACACATAATGGGGGAGCCTGACAGGCTATAGTCCATGGAGTCGCAAAGAGTCAGACATGACTGAGTGACTAAGCACAACACAGCACTATATGCTATATATACGATATGAAGGTAGTGGGAGCCGTTTATATCACAGTTGGGCAAAGGGAGTTACAAAAAGAGAGGGAGAACATTCCATGTGAAGGTCGATTAGCTTTGGAGATATCAGTATGAACTCACAGTTTCAAATATATATCCTGACTTTGTCCACTGAGAAAGCCTAGAGAAGGAATGACATACCAGTTGTTACAAGCACACAGAGCAACCAGATCTTTGGTTCCAAATACCATTCTCCAGCAAGGGGCACCAGGATTTCTTGGTTAACAGACTTCTGCAAAGAATGTATAAGATAAACCTAAAATATCTTCTTGTGTCAGAAAGTGAGAAAGCGTTCAAAGAACATTGGGAATTTATCAAAAGATTGTATCAAATCTATCAAATTTACCAAAAATTTATCAAATCTATCTGATTTTATCAAATTTATCGAAAGAACACAGAAGCCAACCTTTAAGACCTCCCACTGGCTAAACTGAGAACAATCTGAGCATCAGAACTCTCTCGTTTATTATTATTACTTTAAGGGACTTCCCTGGTGTGGTTCGGTCCCTGGGTCAGGAAGATACTCTGGAGAAGAGAATGGGAACCCATTCTCCCAGTATTCTTGCCTGGAAAAGCCCATGGATAGAGGAGGCTGGCAAGCTACAGTCCATGGGATCACAAGAGTCGGACATGACTTAGCGACTAAACCACCACCAGTGGTTAAGAATCCACCTTCCAATGCAGGGAATAGAGGTTTGATCCCTGATCAGGGAGCAAAGATCTCGCACGCCATGAGGCAACTAAACCCTCGAGCCACAACTGCACCCAGCTCTGGCTATGCCATACTGACTATGTAAACTTGAGCAGTTTATTTAAAATCCTAGGTTTCTTCATTCATCAAAAAGAGACAGCCCTACCACCTAGGGCTGTTGTAGTAAATGACATGTGCAGCATAGTGCCCGGCTCATAGTAAACCATAAATGCTTATTCTTGATAGCAATTAACTTCCCAAGTCTCTTATCACGTTAGTTCTATTGCTTCCCTGGTTAGTGGTGGGGATTATTCATGCCAAACCTTTCCATGTGCTGCCCATTTGCCCTTTGCTCTCTGCCCTAAGCGTAAGGTAGATTTGTTTCGTCAGAAAGATCAAGGCCTTGGAGCTGGGCCCAGTAGGCAGGATGTAACATGAAGAGCAATGGGTTACAAAGTGTCATTTTGCAAAATATACCTCAAGGCAGAGGCCGGGGGCAGTGCTGGTACCCTGAGCCCCCTGGGGTTGCCCTGAGCCCCCCAGAGATGGCCCTCTCATAACAACAGGTGCTGGTACACTTCCAACAAAGCTGGCTAAGAAGTCTATTCTCTACTCAGGATGTCAGAGGGAGAAGTGATGTCCAGGGGAGGTCAGATGTAACAGCAGTCCAGAGCTCACAGCGGTTGCCACACTCAAGGCCACGGAACTTTAAGGTGGTCCAACTAAGGCCTGTCCAAAGAGGCCAGCTAGGGGACGCTCCGGGCCTCCTGATGACATGGAAAACAGAACACTGGGACGATGAACAGGTGTAAGATGGACTCCACAGAATCACACATGACCATTTCTTTTCTGCTCAAAAGAAAGTCTGGAAGTGGACGTCTGACCCCAAATTTGGGACCTGCTGCTTGCATAGACCTTCTCCATTTCCTACACACAACCAAATCATCCTTTGTCCCACCAGCACAGAGGGTGGTTTCATCTTCCAGTCTGTGACCAGAGTCAGGAAATTTAGCAAGTTTAGTTAACAATGTAATTCATGATGGTGTAGGGAAATTAATCTTCTTTTGGGTTGCTGCTGCTAAAGTCGCTTCAGTCGTGTCCGACTCTGTCAGACCCCATAGATGGCAGCCCACCAGGCTCCCCCGTCCCTGGGATTCTCCAGGCAAGAACACTGGAGTGGGTTGCCATTGCCTTCTCCAATGCATGAAAGTGAAAAGTGAAAGTGAAGTCGCTCAGTCGTGTCCAATTCCTAGTGAGCCCATGGACTGCAGCCCCCCAGGCCCCTCCATCCATGAGATTTTCCAGGCATGAGTACTGGAGTGGGGTGCCATTGATGTCTAAATTCTCTTGGTTTTTACAAACTAGTAAGTTTGAAACACAGTAAAAACTCAAGATCCCAGATCAAAATTTGAACCCACTTGAAACAGATGGCAACTTTTACTGAAGCCTTCAGTCCACCTTGCAACTTCTGTTCCTTCTTGTGAGAAGTCATCCCAGCATTTCTGGTGGTGATGAGAAAGCCCTAGACTTCTCTGTGCTTCAACTGGTGGTTAAGGGATTCAGAGCTCCTCCCTTTTCCATGCCAGACCAAAGTCCAATCAGCCTGCTGCGAGGATCAATGTTAGGCCCTGCATAATTGTGCTGTTTGCTGACTAACTCCCGAACTCTGAACTTTACCTGTCTCAATCTATAGTCCGGGTCCATTTCCCCATTACGTTAGTCATCCCTATGACTTGGCTCCTTTATGCTGATAACTGTCAGATCTTGGGATGTTCCATTTTCTTACCACTTATCATCCTTCAGTGGCCCCAGAATTTCTGTAATAAGAGTGGTTAGGTAAGTCTCCATTCTTGTACAATTCTAGGGGCAACCCTTATTCTATATTTCACATAAATGATACTTCTTCAGAGAGATGAAATTCGAGGACTCTGATATTAGGAAATTGCTGTGAAGTTGCATTTCCCTAGAATTCTTTCTTCTTATGTGTGTGTACTAAGTTGCTTCAATTGCACCCAACTCTTTACCAGTTTATGGACTGTAGCCCGCCAGGCTCCGCTGTCCGTGGGATTCTCCAGGCAAGAATACTGAGGTGGGTTGCCCCCTTCCAAGGGATCTTCTTGACCCAGGGATTGAACCCATGTCTCCTGCAGCTCCTGCACTGCAGAAAGATTCTTTACCGCTGAGCCACTGGGGTAGCCTATTATTTGGAGAGGTTGATGGGTGGGGAGGCTAAAATTCTCCCCAAGTCACCTCTTGGTGCTGCCACTACCACCCATAACCAGATAGGAAAATAAATGTGGGAAGAAATTTTGAAATCAAAGGTTGTGGTAGAAGTTTGCATTACCGCCAACACTTTCAGAAGGGTCATAAAGTGACAATGCAGAAGTGAGACTTAAGTGAAAACAGAAATGGTAAGAAGGGAGTTCCCTGGTGGTGGTCCAGCAGTTAGAACTCGGTGTTTCATGCCGAGGGCCAGGGGTTCAGTCCCTGGTTGGGGAACTAAGATCCCATGAGTTGTGCAGCTTGGGGGAAAAAAAAAAGAAGAAGGAAAAAAAGGGAAAGAATTTGCCAGAAGCAAACCTACCTGTAAAGACTCTTAATCCTCTCTGTTGATTAGGAGGATGGCTCCTGAAAATCTGTCAGTTAAAAGGCTTTTCTGGAAGAAGGCGTCATGGGACCATGAGTCAGATGACTCGAACTTCTAAATCCTCCAACTTCCAGTTACTGAGCCCTGTGGGAACTGCTTCCTTTTCCCAGGGGTCTCCTGGTCTGGAGAAGAGGATCAGTGACCAGCCCACCTCACAGGTTGTTGTGAAGCTTAAGGCTCAGGTAAGATAGCGGTGTGAGAGTGTAGTGAAGGGTTTGGTTTGCTTCATATTATAAGTTTCAGTTTACCTAAAAACTTCTAGGCTTCTTGGAATTTCCTTTAGAAAGTTTAGGGAACCTGACAGTCATTTCAAATACAAACTGTTTTTGTAAGCTCCCCTTCTTCCCAGATATAGCTGTGTCCAGAATGACCTTAAAGTCCCCCTTTATAATGCAAATAACCCTTGGAGGTATTTCAGGTAGCACTTTGAAGAGAAAACAAAGTATTAGTTGCTCAGTCGTGTCTGACTCTTTGCAACCCCACGGGCACTTCTGTCATGGGATTCTCCAGGCAGGAATACTGGAGTGGGTAGCCAATCCCTTCTCCTGGGGATCTTCCCAACCCAGGGATCAAACCTGGGTCTCCTGCATGGCAGGCAGATTCTTTACCATCTGAGCCATCAGGGAAACCCAATTGTCCATAAATGCTTCAGCTCAGTGCAGGATGGAGATGTGGTGTGTTTCCCTAGAAGGAAGGCAGGACCACTTAGAGGTTCAGCGATCCGAGAGCAGATGAGGTGCAGGGCTGGCCATCCTTCAACAATTTTGTTTAATGTGCTGATTCCTATCAAAAGGGTTGAAATCATTTATTTTTCTCTCTGTAATATGTCTCTATTTGTAAATGTTCATGTATAAATTATATTTAGTCCAACTGCTTAACGGACAAACCACAGACATGGCTAGATTGGAGTTGGAATCTGAGGTTTGCCAAGAGGGGAGTGGCGGTTAGTACTGTGTCAGCCCCTAATTCAATTATGAGAAATAAAATAGGAAAGGACAAGGAAAATGTTGAATGTTTTAAGGAGAAATGTTCAGAATTCTCCTTCATTGTCCTTCTCTACTGGAAGCTAAGTCTGGCCTTTTTTTTTTGGCCACACCTCTTGCAACCTGCAGGATCTTAGTTCTCTGACAAGAGATGGAATCTGTGCCCCCATGCAGTGGAAGGATAGAGTCTTAACTGCTGGACCACCAGGAAAGTGGTCTTTTATGGACTGATTTTTCCAGTTCTTAATATTTACCATCCAAACACTGGATGGATCGCTTTCTTCCTGTTGCTCTGCTAATTTGGCAGGGTTTTTTTGGCTGTGCTGTGTTATTATTGTTCAGTCGCTCAGTCATGTCTGACTATTTGCGACACCCCATGGACTGCAGCATGCCAGGCTTCCCTGTCCTTCACCATCTCCCGGAATTTGTTCAAGCTCATGTCCATTGAGTCAGTGATGCCATCCAACCATCTTGACTTCTGTCATCCATCCCCTTCTCCTCCTGCCTTCAATCTTTCCCAGCATCAGGATCTTTTCCAGTGAGTTGGTCCTTCGCGTTAGGTGGCCAAAATATTAGAGCTTCGGCTTCGGCATCAGTGAAGGACTGATGAATATTCAGGGTTGATTTACTTTAGGATTGATTGGTTTGATCTCCTTGCTGTCCAAGGGAGTCTCAAGAGTGTTCTCCAGCACCGCAGTTTGAAGGCATTTATTCGTGGCTGCATCATGCCACTCACCAAACCTGAGTTCCCTGACCAGAGATCGAACCCACGCCCCTGCAGTGAAAGCACGGAGTCCTAACCACTGCACTGCCAGGGAAGTCCCATGACACTTTATATATATATATATGTATGTATATATGCATAAAGTGTCATATATATATGTTGTTGTTGTTTAGTTGTTAAGTCATGTTCGACTCTTTTGTGACCCCAGGGACTGTAGTCCACCAGGCTTCTCTGTCCATGGGATTTCCCAGGAAAGAATACTGGACTACCATTTTTTCTCTAGGGGATCTTCCCAACCCAGAAATCAAACCTGTGTCTCCTGCATTGCAGGAGCTGGCTCAGTGGTAAAGAATCCTCCTGTAACTCAGGAGTCACAGGGGATGTGGGTTTGATCCCTGAGTTGGGAAGATCTTCTAGAGGAGGGCATGGCAACTCACTCCAGTGTTCTTGCCAGAAGAATCCCATGGACAGAGGAGCTTGGCAGACTCTTCTTGCAGAGCACAGGCTCTAGGGTAAGTGGACTTCCGCACTTGTGGCGCCTGGGCTTAGCTGCTGGGTGGCTTGTGGGATCTTCCCGGATCAGGGATGAAACCTGTGTCCTGCATTAGCAGACAGATTCTTTATCACTGAGCCACCAGGGAAGCCTTAAATTTATATCTTATATAAATATTAGTTTCTTTTGATTGAGAGTCTTTTGAGAAATCTGCCATAGTTTTAGGATTTTAGGCTCCAGTCTGCTCCGAGCTCCACGACCATAGGAAAGTCACTTCAGCTCTCTCTGCTCTTGAATTGTGAATGTCTGAGGATAACAGAGACTGTTGCTGTGTGTCTTTTCCTTCTCAAAAGGAAGGAAAATGAGTCAGTCAAAACTGACTGACTCAGTTGTCATCCAACTGACCTCTTAGGTCAGAGTAAACAAAAACCCTTGGGGAGCTGTCCCGTGAAAGGGTAACCGTGTCCTTGAAGCAGACATCACAGCTTTGCTTAAAATCGACTGTGGTTGTGCGACCCTAAGGGACTTCCCTGGAGAGAAGCTAAGAAATGAAACTTTGCTTTTTATCAGAAGGAAGGTGGTTTAGAGAGTTAAGGACTTTCAGGGGGAAATCAATGCTATGTTTAATTCTCAAAAACTTGGGAGAACGAACCGCAAATTTTAAAAATGCACCATAAGAGGTAAAAGCAAAAAGCACTGCAAAGATCTGTCACTGAGAGAGTGGCACAGAGGAAATACCATCCATTGAGTTACATTCAGAGATATCTTCATGAGTTTCTGAGTGACAGGTAAAGGTCTGACTTGGAAAGTGAGGGTCAGAAATCTGAATTTTGGTCGGTTTTTATGTTTTTGCCACATTATTGTGAACTAATGCTCTCTCCAAGCCTCGGCCCTCATCTATAAAATGAGGATCTTGTAAGCCTGTTGCGATGATTAGGCAGAGCTCTTGGCCTAACTTAGCTGTGGTAAGCACTTTTGTGATTTAGAAAAATCAAGAGAAAAATCACATTCCATAAAGTTTACCATTGTAAGTGTACAACTCAGTGGCTTTTTCGTGTATTCACAAGACTGTGCGACTAGAACTTTTTCATCCCCCCAAAAGGAACCCTGTACACATTCGCACTCACTCTCCGTTACCTCTTCCTCCCAACCTCTGGCAACCTAATCTACTCTATTTTTATTTTATTTATTTATAGTTTTTGGCCAAACCATGAGATCTTGGTTCCCTGATCAGGAATCAAACCGGTACTCCCTGCAGTGGCAGTGTGGAGTCCTAACCACTGGACCACCAGGGACTCCCTAATCTACTTTATATTCCTATGGATTTTCACAGCACAATCCCCCTGCCACAGATTTGCCTACGCTGGATATTTCATATAAATGAAATCTACACTATGTGATCTTTTGTGACTGGGATCTTTCATTCAACAATATCAAATATGTTATTGTTATTGCCATTGTTCCTATCTCCGATGACTCAAATAGCAGGAGAACGAATGACATATTGGATATGGAACCTCTTTGTGAAGAAGAAATTGCTCTGGAAATGCAAAAATGGTTTTATCCCTTGGGGTGTTCACTCTTTTCATGGGCACAGCGAGCCGCCCACAAGTTGCTAGAAGGAAACGAAATTGTAGAATTCAGAAACATGATAGGACTGAAAACATCCTCCATTATTCAAAAATACATTACCCATTTGAAAAATGTTCAGCGGGCTTTTCTCCTAAATCTTTTCTCAGTTAAGCAAAGCTTGCTACCACTCATTCAATTTGTCAGTTTCCCCAACCCTTTGAGCCACGTTCTGCCTGAATGCAGAACATGGAGGCAGGGCTGCAGAGGACCTCAGGAGGCGGCATCAGTGATCACTCACAAACCCAGCTCTGCACCATGGCCTTTCACCAACCCCAGAGAGATGGTGGAGACTGTCAACAGGTCTGGAGGCAAACAATAAGCCTGATTTCTATCTACTCTTAACGTTGATCTTGTGTAACACAAGAGAGTTGGGAGTAACTTTTTATTGCAATTATGTGAGATGATGACTCATTTGGGAATTTCACCATTCAAATGGGCCTGCTCAAATGCAAATAATAATTTAGCAACAATCAGAATTCATGAGATTATTAGTAAGACTCCAGTGAAAAGCCCTCTTCACTCATAGAATTAATTATTCTGTTTTGTGTTGACTTCTGGGGAATTTCTTGGAGACTTGAGGCCTCAGAAGAATCTTCTCAGGGACTTCCCTGGTAGTCCACTGGTTAAGAATCTGCCTCCCAGCGCAGGGAACACAGGTTCAGTCCCTGGTCTGTGAGCTAAGATCCCAGATGCCACAGGGCAGCTAAGCCTGGGTGACTGCAACTACTGAGCTACAACTTCTGAACCTCATGCGCCCTAGAGCCTATGTTCCTCAACAAGAGAAGCCACTGCAATGAGAAGCAACTAGAGAGTAGGCCTGCTTGCTGCAACTAGAGAAAAGCGTGTGCACAGCGTGTGCAAAGGCACAGCAAAAGACGCAGCACACATAGCCCACCCCAAATAAAGTACATAATGTTTCAAATGTCGATGACCTTCCAAAAAAAAGGAATCCTCTAAGAATTTGCTGTTTGGTTTATCTTCATTCCAGGTCCCAGATAATGTGGCCTTCACTCTAGTGTTACCACTGTGTAGTAAGGGTGTATGGTTTCTAGGTCTGGGCAGGACCCTCTGGCTTCTGCCATGTGACCTGGTGGGGAATCTAAGCATTTCTTCTCAGTAGCAAAAGAAGGTCAGGAAAGAGTGTTGAACTGCTTTTTCACTGACCGGTGTGATGTGGATTTACCTCTCTGGTGGTCCCACCTCCCTTTTATTAAATTAAAAAAAAAAAAAGAAGTGTTTCAAGAGGCAGTAGGGTTTGGTTGATAAGAGATGAGACTCTGAAACCAGACTCCCTTCAAATCCCAGGATCACCATATTGTCACCAAATATGTAACATCATCTGGCAAGTTTCTAATCTTTGTGCCTTAGTTTTCTCTTCTATAAAATGGGGGTAATCATACTATAGATTGACCAAAAAAGTTCGTTTGGGTTTCTCTTTTTGGTCAACCCAATAATTACCTCATAGGGTTGTTGAAATGCTTAAGTTAGCTACTACAGGTAAAGAACCTAACAGTATCACTGCCTGTGACATAGTAAAGCCTTATACCAATGTTTTCTGCTCGTATACATATGTACATACAAGTATAAAGATAAATATAATGAACATCCAAGTCCTTACACAAAAATCCTAACACTATACCACGTTTGCTTTAGATATTTTTAAAGAAGTAAAATATTCAGAAACAATTACACACACAGACACCTGGGTATCCCTCCCCTATTTATATTTCTTTCTTCTTCTTTCTTGAGATAACTATTATCCTAAAGTTACTACTTATTACTTTTTAAAGTTGACATATATGAATCCGTAAAAAGTATACACTATTGTTTCACATGTTTGTAAACCTTATAAAAGTGATATTATATTGTATGAATGGTTCTGCCACTACTTTTTCCATTCGGCTTCATGGACCTGTGTTGCTACATGTGGCTAGTTCAGTCAACTTAATTGCTGCAAGTGTTTGATTTCATGACTGTATCACAACTGATCAATCCATTTTCCTGAGATTGCTTCCAGATTTTTGCTGTCACAAGTGTTGTTGCAAAGAGTATTATTGTGTCTTTGTAGCACACATGCAAGAATTTTCTAGGGCACACACCTAGAAATGGACTTGGCGGAACATAGGGGAAATCACCTCTTCAACTTTCCTAGACACAGCTCTCGGTGGTGCCAAATGGTTGTCCCAGTTTCACTTTCCCAGGACAGAAGGAGCAGTCCTCTGGTTCCACACCCTCAGCAATACTCATTAAACTTGTCAGTTTCTTCATCCATCAGAGGGAAAACCATACCTATGATAACACGTCCAAAAGGTCTTCTGTAAGCACAGAGACTACCTCGTGAGATGTTACTGATGACCCACCATGTGCTGGACATCATGCCAAGTGCCTCATTTACCCTGTCTTATTTAGGCCTGTAACTGACTATGAGGGAGGTACTAGAGTACAAGGTTTATTTAGGAATAGCCTGAAATCAACTCTTGGTTGTGGTGTTGAATTTCTGGTAGAATGCCTTCTAGGCGTGAACAATCTGGAGAATATTGTGTCTGGACACTGTTTTTGTTTTTGTTTTCTAAAATTAAGTGGTATATATTATGAATCATAGAAGATTTTCATGTAAATTTTTAATGTAAAGAATGATGTAAGGTTTTCNCCATCTATTTCCCATGAAGTGATGGGACCAGATGCCATGATCTTAGTTTTATGAATGTTGAGCTTTAAGGCAACTTTTTCACTCTCCTCTTTCACTTTCATCAACAGAATTTTTAGTTCTTTTTCACTTTCTACCATAAGGGTAATGTCATCTGCATATCTGAGGTTATTGATATTTTCTCCTGGCAATCTTGAATCCAGCTTCTGTTTCTTCTAGCCCAGCGTTTCTCATGATGTACTCTGGATATAAGTTAAATAAGCAGGGTGACAATATACAGACTTGACGTACTCCTTTTCCTATTGGGAACCAGTCTGTTGTTCCATGTGCAGTTCTAACTGTTCCTTCCTGACCTGCATATAGGTTTCTCCAAGAGGTGCTCTGGTATTCCCATCTCTTTCAGAATTTTCCACAGTTTATTGTGATCCACACAGTCAAAGGCTTTGGCATAGTCACTAAAGCAGAAATAGGTGTTTTTCTGGAATTCTCTTGCTTTTTCGATGATCCAGTGGATGCTGGCAATTTGATCTCTGGTTCCTCTGTCTTTTCTAAAACCAGCTTCAACATCTGGAAGTTCCCTGCATTTTTAAAGTTTTTTTTTGTATTAGATAAACATGAACATGAATTCTTTGACTTCGGATCTTAATGTTTATTCTCTTTATCTACAAATGAACATGATGACAAATAAATGTCATTTAGCTTATCAAGTTTTTATGAGGAATAATTCAGTCATTAAATAAGTAGCACACAGTGAAGAGTATTTAGTGAAATGGTTAAAATATATCAGCTTCTAGGTTATTGGCAGAAAGAAAAGAGGAACTAAAGAGCCTCTTGATGATGATAAAAAAGGAGCATGATAAAGTTGGCTTAAAACTCAACATTCAAAAAGCCACGATTGGCTTCTGGTTCAAGATGTTGGAGTATAAGAATGGTACAAAGACAGAAATATAGATCAATGGAATAAAATAGAAATCCCAGAGATGAATCCACACACCAATGGACACCCCATCAATGAAGAAAAGACAATCTCTTTAATAAGTGATGCTGGGAAAACTGATAAACTACTTGTAAAAGAATGAAACAGGAACACTTTCTAACACCATACACAAAAATAAACTCAAAATGGATTAAAGATCTAAATGTAAGATAAGAAACTATAAAACTCTCAGATGAAAATATAGGCAAAACACTCTCCAACATAAACCACAACAGGATCCTCTATGATCTACCTCCCAGAATATTGGAAATAAAAGCAAAAATAAATGGGGCCTAATTAAAATTAAAAGCTTCTGCACAACAAAGGAAACTAAGCAAGGTGAAAAACGGCCTTCAGAATGGGAGAAAATAATAGCAAATGAAGCAACTGACAAATAATTAATCTCAAAAATATACAAGCAACTCCTGCAGCTCAATTCCAGAAAAATAAATGACCCAATCAAAAAGTGGGACAAATAACTAAACAGACATTTCTCCAAAGAAGACATACAGATGGGTAACAAACACATGAAAAGATGCTCAACATCACTCATTATCAGAAAAATGCAAATCAAAACCACAGTGAGGTACCATTTCACACCAGCCAGAATGGCTGCTATCCAAAAGTCTGCAAGCAATAAATGCTGGAGAGGGTGTGGAGAAAAGGGAAAACTCTTACTCTGTTGGTAGGAATGCAAACTAATACAGCCACTATGGAGAAGAGTGTGGAGATTCCTTAAAAAACGGGAAATAGAACCGTCATATGACCCAACAATCCCACTGCTGGGCATACACACCAAGGAAATCAGAATTGAAAGAGACACATGTACCCCAATGTTCATCACAGCACTGTTTATAATAGCCAGGACATGGAAGCAACCTAGATGTCCAACAGCAGACGAATGGATAAGAAAGCTGTAGTACATATACTGTGGAATATTACTCAGCCATTAAAAAGAATACATTTGAATCAGTTATAATGAGGTGGATGAAACTGGAGCCTATTATACAAAGTGAAGTAAGTCAGAAAGAAAAACACCAATACAATATAATAATGCATATATATGGAATTTAGAAAGATGGTAAGGATAACCCTGTATGCCAGACAGCAAAAGAGATGCAGATGGACAGAACAGTCTTTTGGACTCTGTGGGAGAGGGCCAGGGCAGGATTATGTGGGAGAATGGCATTGAAACATGTAAATTATAACATGTGAAACCAATCGCCAGTCCAGGTTTGATGAGTGATACAGGGTGCTCGGGGCTGGTGCACATCCCTCTGGGATGGGAAGGGAGTTGGAAGGGGGTTCAGGATGGGGAACACATGTACACCCATGGAGAATTCATGCCAATGTATGACAAAACCAATACAATATTGTAAAGTAAATAAATAAATAAAACTGAGATAAAAAAGTAAAATAAAATCCAGATGCATATCAGAATTATCTTGAAATTTTTTGAAAACTACAAATACTCAGTTATTGCTCTTTTTATCCAGAGCTCCAGGTATGTTTCCAATGAGCAGTCATATTTAAAAACACCTGGATTATATGATAAGCTTTTACCTTTACCTAGCTTGTTTCACATTTTCTATTTCTTATTCAGTGGTCCAGTTTCATTTAGTTTGTTCTCCATTTTTTTCCATCTATTCTTTTTGTTTTTTTTAATGATCTTTCTCAAGGCTTTGTCAAGTGTAGTAAAAAAAAAAAAAAAACTTTTGCATAAATCAGTTCAGTTCAGTCACTCAATTATGGCCAACACCTTACCATAATAATGGTCGGACTTCATACAGTCCAACCCCATGGACTGTAACATGTCAGGCCTCCCTGTACATCACCCACTCCTGAAGCTTGCTCAGACTCATGTTCACTGAGTTGGTGATGCCATTCAACCAGCTTATCTTCTATCATCTCCTGCTTTTCCTGCCTTCAACCTTTCCCCAAATCAGGGTCTTTTCTAATAAATAATTTCTTTGTATTAGGTGGCCAAAGATTTGGAGTTTAAGCTTCACCATCAGTCCATCCAATGAATTTTCAGGAGTGATTTCCTTTAGGATTGGTTGGTTTGATCTTCTCATAGCCCAAGGGACTCTCAAGAGTTTTCTCCAACACCACAGTTCAAAAGCATCAGTTTTGTGGGGCTCAGCTTTCTTTATCATTCAATTTTCACATCCATACATGACTATTGGAAAAACTATAGCTTTGACTAGATAGACCTTTGTAATGTCTCTGCTTTCTAATATGCTATCTAAATTGGTCATAGGTTTTCTTCCAAGGAGTCTTTTAATTTCATGGCTGCAATCATCGTCTGCACTGATTTTGGAGCCCAAGAAAATGAAGTCTGTCACTATTTCCATTGTCCCCCCATCTATTTGCCTTGAAGTGATGGCACTAGATACCATGATATTCGTTTTTAGAATGTTGTTTTAAGCCAGCTTTTTCACTCTCCTCTTTCACTTTCTTCAAGAGGCTTTTTAGTTGCTCCTCAATTTCTGCCATAAAGGTGGTGTCATCTTCACATATGAGGTTGTTTATATTTCTCCCAGCAACCTTGATTCCACCTTGTGCCTCATCCACCTTGGCATATCCCATGATGTACTCTGCATGTAAGTTAAATTAGCAGGATTATACATCCTTGACTTACTCCTTTCTCAATTTGGAACCTGTCTGTTGTTCCATGTCCGGTTGTAAATGTTACTTCTTGACCTGTATATAGATTTCTCAGGAGGTAGGTCAGGTGGTCTGGTATTCCATCTCTTGAAGAATTTTCTACAGTTTGTTATGATTCACACAGTCGAAGGCTTTGACATAGTCAATAAAGCAGAAGTAGATGATTTTCTGGAACTTTCCTGCTTTTTCTATGATCCAACGGATAATAGCAATTTGACCTCTGGTTCCTCTGCCTTTTCCTCTGGTTCGTCTTCCTCTAAATTCAGCTTAAACATCTGGAAGTTCATGGTTTATGTACTGTTGAAGCCTAGCTTGGAGAATTTTGAGCATTACTTTGCTTGTGTGTGAGATGACTGCAATTGTGCGGTAGTGTGAACATTCATTGACATTACTTGTCTTTGTGATTGGAATGAAAACTGATCTTTTACAGTCATGTGGCCACTGCTGAGTTTTCCAAATTTGTTGGTATATTGAGTGCAGCACTTTAACAGCATCATCATTTAGGATCTTAAATAGCTCAGCTGGAATTTTATTACCTCTGCTAACTTTGTTTGCAATGATCCTTCCTAAGGCCCACTTGACTTGTCATTTCACGATGTCTGATTCTAGGTGAGTGACCACACCATAGTGGTTATCTGGGTCATGAAAATCTTTTTGTATAGTTCTTCTGTATATTCTTGCCCCCTCTTCTTAATATCTTCTGCTTCTGTTAGGTCCATACCATTTCTGTCCTTTATTGCACCCATCTTTGCATGAAATATTCCTTTGGTATCTAATTTTCTTGAAGAGATCTCTAGTCTTTCCTATTCTATTTCTTTCCTCTAATTCTTTGCATTGATCACTGAGGAAGGCTTTCTTATCTCTCCTTGCTATTCTTTGGAACTCTGCAATCAAATGGGTCTATCTTTCCTTTTCTCCTTTGCCTTGAGCTTCTCTTTTTTCAGCTATTTGTAAGGCCTCCTCAGTCTACCACTTTGTCTTTTTGCATTTCTTTTTCTTGAGGATGGTTGTGATCATTGCCTCCTGTACAATATAATAAACCTCTATACATAGCTCTTCAGACATTCTGTCTATCAGATCTAATCCCTTGAATTTATTTGTCACTTCTACTGTATAATCATAAGGAATTTGACTTATATCATCCATAAATCAAACAGATCAAGAATGTCTGTATGCAGGTCAAGTAGCAACAGTTAGAACCAGACAAGGAACAACTTACTGGTTCCAAACTGGGAAAGGAATATGTCAACACTGTATATTGTCACCCTCCTTGTTTAACTTATATGCAATGTATATGCATAAACTTATGAATATGGGAGAAGCAAAATATTTTGGAGTTCATGTTGTAGATGATTGTGTGTCCTTTTACTCTGCCATCTTGCTCTATCTATCCTTTGTATACATATATATATATATTAAATATATAATATATATATATTTTAGAACAAATTTTGACTAAAAAATATGATGTTTTGATTTCATTTGTTAAACTTTATATGAATAGAATGCTAGATTTCTAATTTAAAAATAGATATGCAACAAGCACAAAAGTTTTCTGTATAGCATAATGATCTATACTCAAAATCTTATAACAACATATGACAGAAAATAATTTCAAAAATTATATATATATATATATATATATTTGTATAACTCAATCACCTTGCTGTTCACTTGAAACGTTATGTAAAATATAATTATATATATACATAGATATGTATGTGTATATATATATATATATATAACTAAAATCATGCCATCTAGTCTCATCACCTGATGACAAATAAATGGCGGAAAATGGAAACTGTGACATATTTTATTTCTTTGGGCTCCAAAATCACTGTGGATGGTGACTGCAGATATGAAATTAAAATTTTTGCTCCATGGAAAGAAAGTCGTGACAAACCTAGACATCATACTGAAAAACAGAGACATCAGTTTGCTGACAAAGATCCATATAGGCAAAGTTACGTTTTTTTCAGTAGTTATGTACATAAGTGAGAATTGAAACATATAGAAGATTTGGCACCAAAGAATAATGCTTTCTAACTGTGGTACTGGAGAAGATTCTTGAGAGTCCCTTGGAGATCATGCCAGTCAATCCTAAAGGAAAACAACACTGAACATTAATTGGAAGCATTGATGCTGCATCTGAAGATCCAATACTTGGCTACCTGATATAAATGGCTGACTTGTTGGAAAAGACCTTGATGCTGGGAAATACTGAGGGCATTAGGAGAAGGGGGCTACACAGGATGAGAATCTCCAGGAGATTGTAAAGGACAGGGAAGATGGGTGTGCTGCACCCCATGGGGTCTCAAAGTGTTGGACACAACTGAATGACTGAACAATAATGTTTAATATCATTGCTATATTATAAGTAAAATTTCTATTCTTTATTTTTATCAACATATTATTAGGATGACTCTCAGGCTAAATTATTCTTTATGTAAATTACAAGTTCGGATTTTTACATTGAGAGTTTTTTGATTACTTATTTTTAACATAATGCAATCAGATTTGTAGCTGTCTAGAATCCATCTGGCATAAGGATAGATTTACAGATTTGAGATTCAGAAATAAGTGTTTAGCTTTTTCGGACAAGGCTGACAACCAATTCAATGAAGAAAAAAGAAAAAAAAAAAACAGTCCATTCAATCAACAATGTTGGGAAATATAGTATCTACAAGTAATAGACTGATTTGGATTTCTAAATTATTCCATATATAAAAATTAACACAAAGTGGATAATAANTATGTTGTTGTTGTTTAGTTGTTAAGTCATGTTCGACTCTTTTGTGACCCCAGGGACTGTAGTCCACCAGGCTTCTCTGTCCATGGGATTTCCCAGGAAAGAATACTGGACTACCATTTTTTCTCTAGGGGATCTTCCCAACCCAGAAATCAAACCTGTGTCTCCTGCATTGCAGGAGCTGGCTCAGTGGTAAAGAATCCTCCTGTAACTCAGGAGTCACAGGGGATGTGGGTTTGATCCCTGAGTTGGGAAGATCTTCTAGAGGAGGGCATGGCAACTCACTCCAGTGTTCTTGCCAGAAGAATCCCATGGACAGAGGAGCTTGGCAGACTCTTCTTGCAGAGCACAGGCTCTAGGGTAAGTGGACTTCCGCACTTGTGGCGCCTGGGCTTAGCTGCTGGGTGGCTTGTGGGATCTTCCCGGATCAGGGATGAAACCTGTGTCCTGCATTAGCAGACAGATTCTTTATCACTGAGCCACCAGGGAAGCCTTAAATTTATATCTTATATAAATATTAGTTTCTTTTGATTGAGAGTCTTTTGAGAAATCTGCCATAGTTTTAGGATTTTAGGCTCCAGTCTGCTCCGAGCTCCACGACCATAGGAAAGTCACTTCAGCTCTCTCTGCTCTTGAATTGTGAATGTCTGAGGATAACAGAGACTGTTGCTGTGTGTCTTTTCCTTCTCAAAAGGAAGGAAAATGAGTCAGTCAAAACTGACTGACTCAGTTGTCATCCAACTGACCTCTTAGGTCAGAGTAAACAAAAACCCTTGGGGAGCTGTCCCGTGAAAGGGTAACCGTGTCCTTGAAGCAGACATCACAGCTTTGCTTAAAATCGACTGTGGTTGTGCGACCCTAAGGGACTTCCCTGGAGAGAAGCTAAGAAATGAAACTTTGCTTTTTATCAGAAGGAAGGTGGTTTAGAGAGTTAAGGACTTTCAGGGGGAAATCAATGCTATGTTTAATTCTCAAAAACTTGGGAGAACGAACCGCAAATTTTAAAAATGCACCATAAGAGGTAAAAGCAAAAAGCACTGCAAAGATCTGTCACTGAGAGAGTGGCACAGAGGAAATACCATCCATTGAGTTACATTCAGAGATATCTTCATGAGTTTCTGAGTGACAGGTAAAGGTCTGACTTGGAAAGTGAGGGTCAGAAATCTGAATTTTGGTCGGTTTTTATGTTTTTGCCACATTATTGTGAACTAATGCTCTCTCCAAGCCTCGGCCCTCATCTATAAAATGAGGATCTTGTAAGCCTGTTGCGATGATTAGGCAGAGCTCTTGGCCTAACTTAACTGTGGTAAGCACTTTTGTGATTTAGAAAAATCAAGAGAAAAATCACATTCCATAAAGTTTACCATTGTAAGTGTACAACTCAGTGGCTTTTTCGTGTATTCACAAGACTGTGCGACTAGAACTTTTTCATCCCCCCAAAAGGAACCCTGTACACATTCGCACTCACTCTCCATTACCTCTTCCTCCCAACCTCTGGCAACCTAATCTACTCTATTTTTATTTTATTTATTTATAGTTTTTGGCCAAACCATGAGATCTTGGTTCCCTGATCAGGAATCAAACCGGTACTCCCTGCAGTGGCAGTGTGGAGTCCTAACCACTGGACCACCAGGGACTCCCTAATCTACTTTATATTCCTATGGATTTTCACAGCACAATCCCCCTGCCACAGATTTGCCTACGCTGGATATTTCATATAAATGAAATCTACACTATGTGATCTTTTGTGACTGGGATCTTTCATTCAACAATATCAAATATGTTATTGTTATTGCCATTGTTCCTATCTCCGATGACTCAAATAGCAGGAGAACGAATGACATATTGGATATGGAACCTCTTTGTGAAGAAGAAATTGCTCTGGAAATGCAAAAATGGTTTTATCCCTTGGGGTGTTCACTCTTTTCATGGGCACAGCGAGCCGCCCACAAGTTGCTAGAAGGAAACGAAATTGTAGAATTCAGAAACATGATAGGACTGAAAACATCCTCCATTATTCAAAAATACATTACCCATTTGAAAAATGTTCAGCGGGCTTTTCTCCTAAATCTTTTCTCAGTTAAGCAAAGCTTGCTACCACTCATTCAATTTGTCAGTTTCCCCAACCCTTTGAGCCACGTTCTGCCTGAATGCAGAACATGGAGGCAGGGCTGCAGAGGACCTCAGGAGGCGGCATCAGTGATCACTCACAAACCCAGCTCTGCACCATGGCCTTTCACCAACCCCAGAGAGATGGTGGAGACTGTCAACAGGTCTGGAGGCAAACAATAAGCCTGATTTCTATCTACTCTTAACGTTGATCTTGTGTAACACAAGAGAGTTGGGAGTAACTTTTTATTGCAATTATGTGAGATGATGACTCATTTGGGAATTTCACCATTCAAATGGGCCTGCTCAAATGCAAATAATAATTTAGCAACAATCAGAATTCATGAGATTATTAGTAAGACTCCAGTGAAAAGCCCTCTTCACTCATAGAATTAATTATTCTGTTTTGTGTTGACTTCTGGGGAATTTCTTGGAGACTTGAGGCCTCAGAAGAATCTTCTCAGGGACTTCCCTGGTAGTCCACTGGTTAAGAATCTGCCTCCCAGCGCAGGGAACACAGGTTCAGTCCCTGGTCTGTGAGCTAAGATCCCAGATGCCACAGGGCAGCTAAGCCTGGGTGACTGCAACTACTGAGCTACAACTTCTGAACCTCATGCGCCCTAGAGCCTATGTTCCTCAACAAGAGAAGCCACTGCAATGAGAAGCAACTAGAGAGTAGGCCTGCTTGCTGCAACTAGAGAAAAGCGTGTGCACAGCGTGTGCAAAGGCACAGCAAAAGACGCAGCACACATAGCCCACCCCAAATAAAGTACATAATGTTTCAAATGTCGATGACCTTCAAAAAAAAAGGAATCCTCTAAGAATTTGCTGTTTGGTTTATCTTCATTCCAGGTCCCAGATAATGTGGCCTTCACTCTAGTGTTACCACTGTGTAGTAAGGGTGTATGGTTTCTAGGTCTGGGCAGGACCCTCTGGCTTCTGCCATGTGACCTGGTAGGGAATCTAAGCATTTCTTCTCAGTAGCAAAAGAAGGTCAGGAAAGAGTGTTGAACTGCTTTTTCACTGACCGGTGTGATGTGGATTTACCTCTCTGGTGGTCCCACCTCCCTTTTATTAAATTAAAAAAAAAAAAAGAAGTGTTTCAAGAGGCAGTAGGGTTTGGTTGATAAGAGATGAGACTCTGAAACCAGACTCCCTTCAAATCCCAGGATCACCATATTGTCACCAAATATGTAACATCATCTGGCAAGTTTCTAATCTTTGTGCCTTAGTTTTCTCTTCTATAAAATGGGGGTAATCATACTATAGATTGACCAAAAAAGTTCGTTTGGGTTTCTCTTTTTGGTCAACCCAATAATTACCTCATAGGGTTGTTGAAATGCTTAAGTTAGCTACTACAGGTAAAGAACCTAACAGTATCACTGCCTGTGACATAGTAAAGCCTTATACCAATGTTTTCTGCTCGTATACATATGTACATACAAGTATAAAGATAAATATAATGAACATCCAAGTCCTTACACAAAAATCCTAACACTATACCACGTTTGCTTTAGATATTTTTAAAGAAGTAAAATATTCAGAAACAATTACACACACAGACACCTGGGTATCCCTCCCCTATTTATATTTCTTTCTTCTTCTTTCTTGAGATAACTATTATCCTAAAGTTACTACTTATTACTTTTTAAAGTTGACATATATGAATCCGTAAAAAGTATACACTATTGTTTCACATGTTTGTAAACCTTATAAAAGTGATATTATATTGTATGAATGGTTCTGCCACTACTTTTTCCATTCGGCTTCATGGACCTGTGTTGCTACATGTGGCTAGTTCAGTCAACTTAATTGCTGCAAGTGTTTGATTTCATGACTGTATCACAACTGATCAATCCATTTTCCTGAGATTGCTTCCAGATTTTTGCTGTCACAAGTGTTGTTGCAAAGAGTATTATTGTGTCTTTGTAGCACACATGCAAGAATTTTCTAGGGCACACACCTAGAAATGGACTTGGCGGAACATAGGGGAAATCACCTCTTCAACTTTCCTAGACACAGCTCTCGGTGGTGCCAAATGGTTGTCCCAGTTTCACTTTCCCAGGACAGAAGGAGCAGTCCTCTGGTTCCACACCCTCAGCAATACTCATTAAACTTGTCAGTTTCTTCATCCATCAGAGGGAAAACCATACCTATGATAACACGTCCAAAAGGTCTTCTGTAAGCACAGAGACTACCTCGTGAGATGTTACTGATGACCCACCATGTGCTGGACATCATGCCAAGTGCCTCATTTACCCTGTCTTATTTAGGCCTGTAACTGACTATGAGGGAGGTACTAGAGTACAAGGTTTATTTAGGAATAGCCTGAAATCAACTCTTGGTTGTGGTGTTGAATTTCTGGTAGAATGCCTTCTAGGCGTGAACAATCTGGAGAATATTGTGTCTGGACACTGTTTTTGTTTTTGTTTTCTAAAATTAAGTGGTATATATTATGAATCATAGAAGATTTTCATGTAAATTTTTAATGTAAAGAATGATGTAAGGTTTTCATGTAAATTGAGGGGAAAAATGTCACCCAAATTCCAATAACTATACACACTATTGTCACTGTTAACCCTCCAGTATTTTTTTTCCTAGTAAGTGCTTTGTATTGTTTTAAGGAGAGTTTGTAGCCACTTTAGAGCTTGAAGTCACAGCAACAACATGGATGAGAATTTACCCATAGTGCAATTTCTAAATGCCATTTATGCTGTGTCATGTATAAGTTAATTCCTGTCTTTTTAAAAAATTGAAATGCATTTGAAACACCATAAAATTCAATCTGTCTTTTAAAGTGTACAGTTCTTTCTTTTCAGATGAGGAATTAAGAACTGAAATACTCTTATGTCTATGAAAATTATAGAGGCCCAATGCCAGTTCAATGTCTAGTACTATGTTAATAGTAAGAGTAGGTGGGCAGGTATAGCTAAAACAAATTGCCTCTTAAGTTGATAATACTGAAGCCGGGTATTCTGCCTTCTTTTGTTATATGTTTTATAACTTCCATAATAAAAAGTAAAAAGCCATTTTTAAAAAGTCTACCTTTCTGCTTTAATAACCAATCTTTGCATAGCTGAATTTGTGTCTCTTGTGTGAAAATCAAGACTTAGTAATAAACTACTTTATAAAACATTGTATAGTTTACAAAACATCTCCACATTTTATCTCACAACTACCCTCTGAGGTAGACAGAGAAGGTATTGCCATCTCCATTTTATTTTATTATTTTCTGACCTCGAGGATTTTGAAGAATGTTAGTTCTTTGACTAAGGATCAAACCCAGGCCCTCAGCATGGAGTCCTAACCCCTGGACTGCCAGGAAATTCCCCTAACCATCCCTATTTTAGAGAAAACAGTAGATCTGGGACTTCACTCCATTCCTCAGTGGCCTCCTCACTTTTATTCAAAATGAATACAGCCTTAGGGGTAGGGGACTAAGGGATACAAAACATTATGTATAATATAAATAAGCAACAAAGATATATTGTATAGCACATGGAAATATAACCATATTTTATATAACTTTAAATGTAGCATTATCTATAAAATTATCGAATCACTGTTATACTAATACAATATTATAAATAAGTAACAAAAGAAATACATACTCATTGCTTTTTTCTGATTATAAAAATAATGTGTATTATTTGAAACAATTTAGAAACATTACAAAGAAGAAAAAAAGTATGTGACCTGTAACCATTACCAGCCAAAGAAAATTTCTCTTAACATTTAAAAAATTTTATCCTTCCAAATTTTTTGTTTGCAAAAATGATAAAATGTTTCATAATCTTTCTCAAACAATGGTATACCATAAACATGTTTCTGTGGCAGTAAGTATTGATCTGCATTTATCACACGACACTATCGTAACTTATTTAACAATCTCCTGTTGTGAGACATTTAAATGGTTTCAATTTTCTATTATTATGAACAATGGCAAAATAAACATTCTTATACATAGTTCTCGGCTTACTCTTTAAATTATTTCCTTTAGATACATGACTAGAATTGGAAAATAGAAATCAAAGCATTTAGAAAGATTTTTACAGACACACCTGTCAATTTCAGAAAGGTTGTATGGATTTACATTCTCAGTCATCCAGTGTTTTTGTTTGTTTGCTTCTTCATTAATTTACAATTGTTTTTCTTATAGATGTAATTCAGATATACCAGTGAAAATGTAGAGGTTAATTTGTTAACCTATAATCAAGTTAAACTATTGAGCAAACCATTAACAAACAACTCACTGTGTTTGTTTAAAGTAGTAATCATCCAGCTTTAGTATGTAAGAATCACCTGGCGATTCCTGGGCTCCATCCCACACAATGAGTTAAATTCCAGAGGTCTGGAAAGATTGAAGGCAAAAGAAGAAGAGGGCAGGAGAGGATGAGATGGTTAGGATCACTGACTCAATGGGCATGAATATGAGCAAACTCTGGGAGATTGTGAAGGACAGGGAAGCCTAGTGTGCTGCAGTCTATAGGGTTGCAAAGAGTCAGACACAACTTCGCGACTGAACAACAGAACCTAGCAACTGACATTTTTAACATGAACTCCCTTCCCTCAGGTGCCTCTCATGTAGGTAGTCTAGGGAATTAGGGAAACATTGGTTTAAGAATATACACAGGTATAGATTGAGAGTTTGCTGCTTATGGGCCCTACTGCCTTTTGGGGATGTCAAGTCTGGTAAGAAATGGAATATTCACTTGCTCTTTCTTCTCTTGGCCTCATCCATATCATTCACTCAGCCTCTATCTCTCCCTCTGTCACATGCAGGCACATTTCTGTAGGAAAAAAAACAGAGTATTTTGGATTTTTGGAGATGCCTTTATNGTGAAGTTAAGCACACATTTTTGGCAGAGGCTTGCTGCTAGTCACGAGGAGCAAATGTCACCGTAATGATTTTAGTGCTTTCCTAGACATGAGGGAATGCAAGACTTGGGCTCATAAAATCTTCTCTTGAGACGATCTACCAATCTGAAGATCAGTTCTGCCAGTTTTCCCCAGAGGACGGAGTACCTCATTCCTGATCTCCCGCCTGAACTCCTTTCAGCAGGTGTTGAAGCTCAGCAGCTGCTGATCTAACCCTTATAGAGGTAGATGGCAAGTGCCAATTTGCAGTTGGCAGCCTTTTCCACCAACTCATGCATCAGTCGTGCATGCTCAACTGTGTCAGCTCAGTTGTGTCCTACTCTTTGTGACCCTATGAACTGTAGTCTGCCAGGCTCCTCTGTTCATAGGATTTCCCAGGCAAGAATACTGGAGTGCGGTGCCATTGCCTCCTCCAGGGGAATCTTCCCAAACTAGGAATGAAACCCAAGTCTCCTGATTCCCTGCAATGGCAGGTGGATTTATTTATTTATTTACCACTGAGTCACCTGGCGAGCCCTTTCCACCAACTCACTGAGTTTCAATTTCAAATTCCTGATAGAGAGAATCTGATTGGCTGATCCTGGTCCAGTGTCTCCCTCTTGTCCTATCAATGAGGTGTGAGGGCTAATTCCTGATAGAGAGAATCTGATTGGCTGATCCTGGTCCAGTGTCTCCCTCTTGTCCCATCAATGAGGTGTGAGGGCTAAGGGACAAGATTATCTGGGGAAGAAATGGCTGGTGGGGGCCAGCTAGAATGTTGCTAATGGTTTGTAGACAAAGGAGGTCATCACAGTTTGCATGCACACCCACCAACTTTCTACTACAAGTTGCTACTGTCATATAATGTATTCTAATATCAATTTGGACCCTGTTTATTCTCTGAATTGGTTATGTTACCAAAAGCTCAGCCTCTCTGTACACCAGAGGTGAATCTTGGAGATAGTTTTGGGTGAAACAGAAAAGGATAGCTTTATTACTGGATCTGGCAAAAGGAGACATCCCAGGATTCTGCCTTGAAAAACTACGTATACCAACCTGGGAGAATCTGTTGAAGGGTTTTCTGACAAGGTTAGGGTGTGAGCAGGGTTTGCATCCTGGAGAAGGAAATGGCAACCCACTCCAGTATTCTTGCCTGGAAAATCCCATGGATGGAGGAGCCTGGCAGGCTACAGTCCATGGGGTCGAAAAGAATCAGACAGGACTGAGTCACTTCACTTCACTAATCTTGTCTCAGGGGGACCTCCTCATCTTGAGGANCACTCCAGTATTCTTGCCTGGAAAATCCCATGGATGGAGGAGCCTGGCAGGCTACAGTCCATGGGGTCGAAAAGAATCAGACAGGACTGAGTCACTTCACTTCACTAATCTTGTCTCAGGGGGACCTCCTCATCTTGAGGAGCCTCTCTAATCACTTTAATCTTGCCTCAGGTGGTTTCTTGGCTGCCCCTCCCTTGACCAGCTCCTCCCTTGAATCCACTCTTTGGAATTCAGGGAAGTTCATGGAGGCTAAAGTCTTGACTACTAGGAGTGGAGGACAGAGTGGTGGGTCCTGGGGGGCTCCTTACCTGGGAGCCCTGCTTGGTTTCTTATGTTGTGGCATAATCTTGCCACTTGCTGGCCCTGGCAATTCTGAATCTCAAGAACTCGGATACCTGGGGCCAATCTAAGATGCTCTGGTGAAATTGTTAGGGGAATCACTGATTGATACAATAGGAGGTCTTGGTAAGGAATGTAGAATTTACAAACTACCACCAACTGAATGAATTCAGGAAAAGTCAAAGGAGAAAAATATACCAGTCCATATTTCTACCAACATCCAAGAATTCTTCTTGTTGGAATCCATCTTGGCTGAAAGATGTTCAAGTCACCAGGTAGGATCCTGAGTCAGAATCATTGGCTAGAGACAACTCAGAAACAAACTGTATTACCATAAGCCTGAGACTGCTACAGAGCAGTTCTCCTGAGTTTTCTAACCCACCTGTTGTCCACCCAATAAAGTCTTTTGCTTTGTCAGTGTCTATGTCTCCTTTCCTGGTGGCTCAGTTGGTAAAGAATCCACCTGCAGTGTGGGAAACCAGGGTTTGATCCTTGGGTTGGGAAGATCCCCTGGAGGAGGGCATGGCAATTCACTCCAGTCTTCTTGCCTGGGGATTCTCCATGGACTGAGGAGCCTGGCCGGTTACAGTCCATGGGGTCACAAAGAGTCAGACATGACCAAGCGACTAAGCACAGCACAGCACATCTCTCTTTGGACAATTTATTTTCAAGTATTAGACAAGAAACCCTGAAACTACGACTTCCCTGGTGGTCCAGTGGTTAAGAGTCTGCCTGCCAATGCAGGGGACACGGGTTTGATCCCTAGTCTCACATGCTGAAGAGCAACTAAGCCCACGTGCCACAATTACTGAGCCTGCATGCCTAGAACCTATGCTCTGCAACAAGAGAAACGATCGCAATGAAAAGTCTGCGCACCACAACGAAGAGTAGCTCCCACTTGCCACAGCTAGAGAGAGCGCACAGATAGCAACAAAGACCCAACACAGCCAAAAATAAATAAATATTGGGGGAAAAAAAGAAACTTTGAAATTGACCTGGTCTGGGGATCTGGGAATAGTCTAAATTTTTTACGTAAGATCACCAGCCCAAGAAATTTAGAAAGTGGCAGGTCTTGGGCATATTCCAGGCAGTGACATATTCAAGCATAGCCCCTGACATGGTCCTGAGATGGTACCTAGAAGCCCCTTTGGAATATTGCTTCTCAGTTTTCCTTTCTTACAGTGCCTCAGCAATTTATCCTTTTGCCTCTCAACCAGCCCTTCTTCAGGCTGTCTTCCTAACAGAACAAAACAAAGGGGCACAGCCATCAGGGCAGCACCATAGATGTTTTTACATGACCACTCAGACTCAAGTGGACATTCACATGTCTGAGAATCTCCTGATGGGGTAACACCTCATTTCCTTCATCTCATACCCCAACCTACAAAAGAATCTTTCCATGGGGGGATGGGGGGGGGCTGGTTCTTCATATCTAATATGCCAGCCACCTTGGTCAGTGTACACAGTGGTTAGGGATAGGACAATATTTATTGGGCATCACTGTCCCAGGAATTGTAGATGATTAGCATCCCTGGTCTTCAGGGAATTCATGTTTAGGGTACAACCTCCAATCTCGTGAGAACCAGAAATGTCCCCATAAAGTTTCAGAATTCACTTAAGGAGTGGTTATACTGCTTTGAGATAGCTCCCATCATGAACTGAAGTTCTGAGCCATTTGGGTCTCTTATTTGCAAGGATCTTTTTGGTATTATGTGGGCTGTTTAGGTGTGAGCTGAGCCCCTAGTACTGACTGAAGTTGGCAAAGAACTTTTAATTTCCTTTGGGTTCAGCATTCTAATAGAATCATCTGGTTTCAATAACATTTTCTTCTTTAGATCCTTGGTCAACACAACTTTAATCCATGAATGTGCAAGTTAAAACAGTTCCTGGAAAATTGTATACATTTTTAATTATTTTGTAATTTAAGGCAACACTGAACTCACAAGGGAACTGTAGCAGGATATAGTGCATAGAGTGCTAGACTGAGAATTTTTGTAATTACTAGCTGTGTCATTTCGGATTAATCAATTCTCTCAGTTTCAATTCCTTTGTTTGTAGACAGTCTCACGTCCTTTCAGCTCTAAAGTTGGGATTTTTATAATCTTTCTGTGTTCTCTTTCCATTATCCATAAGATTCAGACAATAGGAGGAAAAAAAAATCATTGGAGAAAGGGTGGCCCCTTATTAAGAAAAGAGAGAGGACACATACTTCATGTTGTAACAGGACAAGAGAAGTGAAGTAGAAGAGGGACCAGGAGAAGAAGTAATCCCTGTCTACTTGTATTACTACTATCTAACCCCACAGTCATCTCCTCAAATTTATGATCACAATATTAGTTACCATTTCTCGAGTGCTTCTTAGGGAGCAGGCAGGGTATTGAGTTTATATATTGTTAACTCCTTAATCCTTACAACAAACCAATCTGGACAAGCACCATGATTACCGATAACTGGCAGAATGAGAATTTTTCCCAAACGTGTGGAACCTCAGAAGTTTTTAAAACCTTTTAGTCTCATTTGGTAGTAGGACAGAAGGAAGTAGAATCTTTTTGCCTTTCCAAAATCTCATGGCACCCCAAATGCTGCTGGTCTCTTATTCTAGCTGTCTACTTGTTGAAATTGTTATGGAAAACATAGGGATGAAGGATAGTTTCTAGTTTTGCGGCTCTGTATTTTCGGACAGGGCATACAAACTTTCTGGATCTTACTTTCCTTAAGATAGAGAGCCACTTAAAGGCAGATCATTTCTTACTCATCCTTCCCCCACCGGGATGTAGGAGAGTGTTGGGCAAACGTGGAGAAAGAACGAATGAAGGGCGTAGACAAGGTAGTCCCTATGCGTCCTTTCTTATTCTTTAGTTTTGAAATGGGGCCTTGATTGGGTACTATATGTACTATATGCACAGTAACACTTTGCCTTCTAAAAAGGAAACAAGGCAGGTCACATTCTCATGACTTAAACTTTATTTTGAGAGGCTTGGTGTTGACGGAGTGGGTGGAAGATTATATGCGGTGTTGGCATGGACCCGTGATTGCCGTTTGCATTGGGGCCTCCTTTACGTTCCGGAGACTGGAGACTATCGTTGCATAACAAAACAGCGCCGGTGCCACCAAGTGTGTGGCCGGCAACCAACTATTCAGGGCATTATCCCTCTGCGAAAGCAGCTCTAGAAACATGCAAACAAGCCCTTCCAGCGCGAGGGGCAAAGCCCTGGCTGCGAAGAAGGATGGGTCCTGCGTGCAATCTGGTATTTGGATCTCGTCCTGGTCTCTAGTTTCTTTCTCGACTTCAGTTTCCTCACCTCCAAAATGCTCGCACAGTCGTAGACCAAGACCCCCCAGCTTTCCCCCCCAACCCCACTCAAGCCCGAGGTTTTAACTCCTCCTCCTCAGGGTAGGGGCGGGGCGAGGAAAAGGTCAGGCCAGGAGTCACCTCCCCGCTCCTCCTGGCCTTCCCCTTCCTCTTTCCTTCCGCCCGCCCCCTCGCCCCACCGTGGTGAGGTCACGCGGGGGACGTCACGGGTTTGTGACGCCACTGAGGGCGGGCTTCCGAGAGAGGAAGGGGCGGGGCCTAGGCAGGCGACGCTTGCGCAGTGGGCGCGGCGCGGGAGGAGGCGGAGGCGGCGGCGCAGCTACAGGCCTGTCTCTTATACACATCTAGATGTGTATAAGAGACAGTCCTCATCTGTAAGATGGGGAGAACAATAACCAAGTTTCTCCTCTNCAAATATTATTTCACTTCCCTTTTTATTTCACTCAGATCTAAGGTTACCCATCCACATGGCTGTTTTTATATCTAGTCAGTTTCTTCTCTCTGCTACATAGACCTGGACGATTGGGCACCACTCTGCATTATTCACACCCCCATGGAGATAGTGCAGCCTCCTCCAACTGCCCATCACCATGAGTGATGCTGCAGTGGACACCTTTGCCCATGTCTCCTAGTGGACTTGGGTGGTCACTTCTTTTTAACATTTAAATATGGTTTACACATCCTTAATTTGTTAAGACTGTCGGTCAGAGCAGTGGTGCAGGTCGACCCTCCCACCAGCTCTGCGTGAGTCCCTGTGTTCCCACATTCCTGCAGGCAGGTGGCAAAATCCACCACCTAAGAGTCCCTCTAAGAACCATAACCTGCCAGCTCTTTCTTGCTACGGTTTGCATTTCTCTTACTACTAACAATTTGAAGCATCTCTTCACGGTAAACATTTATTTACACTTCTATAAATTGCTGCTTTGAAACTTTTGCCCATTTTTCTATAGAAATGCCTATATTTTTCTTCTTTTTTAAGAATCCTTGAATTTTTTAGATACTGCTCTGTGCGTGCTAAGTCGCTTCAGTCATGTCTGACTCTTTGTGACCCTGTGGACTGTAGNCCTGGCGTGCTGCAATTCATGGGGTCGCAAAGAGTTGGACACGACTGAGCAACTGAACTGAACTGATGCTAATGATGTCAAGCATCGTTTCAGGTGCTTACTGGAAGCTTGTGTATCTTCTTTGAATAAATTTCTGTTCAAATCCTCTGTCCATTTTTAATTAGGTTATTTAGACTTCTTATATGTCCTCACATGATGGAAGTGGCTAGGAAGCTCTGTGAGTGTCTTTAATGAAAGCCCAAAATCCATTCATGAGGGCTCTACCCTCATGGACCTAAGCACCTACTGCCATCCCCTTGGGTATTAAGATTTAAAGATTTGAATTTAGGGAGGAGACCAATGTTCAGACCATAGCAGATTGTGAGAACACTGGGCTTTTTAATCTATTCTTGAATCTGAGACCAGAGTGGTAAATTGTGAGAGCTACTTATGGCAATGAGATGGACTCTGGGTGTGAAAATTCAAGGCCACATCTTAGTTCAGGTATCTTCCTTCTTTCCTTAAGGCTTCCTGATCAGCTGAGTGCACACAGCTGGATACACTTGGTGAGGTCAGACCCAAGACACGCTGAGGAGTCTATAGTCCTCAAGCCTGCTGTCTCCATCTGCTATGCTGGAGTCTCGCTTCCTGGGAATCTGTGGAGGGACTTCTAGATCCTCCTGGGATTCTCTCCTATTCTGTTTTCAGTTATTTGGGACTTAAACGTACCCCAAAATGCATAGGCAGAGAGTCCCTAGGCTCTGAGAGTAGGGGATCAACTCCAGGAGTCCTCCTTTAGCAGGTGGTTTCCAGGCTTGTATTTAGTTTGGGGAATGGTGGGGATCATTTACTAACATGCCCATGATGCCAGCTCTCAGAGTGGTGTGGGTAACAATGATATCAGAGAGTATAGGAGCAGTAATATCTGTAACACTATCAAAGCCATTTATTGAGTGTTTACTAAGTGCTAGGAACTATGTTAAGCATTTCATAGTCTCTCTTTCTTTTTACTTCTAACAGCCCAGTGAGATGGATATTATCCCTCTTTTACAGGTGAGAAACTTAAAACTCATAGGTGAAATAATCTGCCTAAAGTCATACACAGCGAATGGCAAGGCTAAGACGGAAGTATGTCTCACTTTGGGACTACTTGGCCACTACTTCCTACTGCTCACAGGTGTTCTTATTTAGAGAGTCAAGACCCGTCCTTGGAAATTAGTGGGAAAGACCTACAGGCACAAGCTATCTTCCCTTAATCTGGCCAGCCTCAGTCAGCTGGCTTCCGACATTTGTGGGCTTGCCCAGGTTGTCAATGACACCCCACATGCTGCTGCTGCTGCTAAGTCCCTTCAGTCATGTCCGACTCTATGTGACCCCATGGACGGCAGCCCACCAGGCTCCCCCGTCCCTGGGATTCTCCACGCAAGAACACTGGAGCAGGCTGCCGTTTCCTTCTCCAGTGCATGGAAGCGAAAAGGGAAAGTGNCTAAGTCCCTTCAGTCATGTCCGACTCTATGTGACCCCATGGACGGCAGCCCACCAGGCTCCCCCGTCCCTGGGATTCTCCACGCAAGAACACTGGAGCAGGCTGCCGTTTCCTTCTCCAGTGCATGGAAGCGAAAAGGGAAAGTGAAGTCTCTCAGTCGTGTCCGACTCTTCACAACCCCATGGACTGCAGCCTACCAGGCTCCTCTGTCCATGGGATTTTTCCAGGCAAGAGTACTGGAGTGGGGTGCAATCACCTTCTCCGGACACCCCACATGACTAAATGTCTGAATATTTTAAAGGTATAAATCTAGCTAACCCATAGTTAAATGCAGTATGTTATCTATTATTTAAGTATAGTTGAATTACAGTATTAGTCTCAGGTGTAGAACATAGTGATTCAATATTTTATAGATTATATTACATTTAATGTTATTATAAAATAATGGTGATATTTCCCTGTGCTGTACGATATATCCTTCTTGCTTATCTATTTCATACATAGTGTTAATAGTTTCTATCTCTTAATTCCCTACCCTTTTCCAATGAGTCTACTCTTCACATGAGGTGGCCAAAGTACTGGAGTTTCAGCTTTAGCATCATTCCTTCCAAAGAACACCCAGGACTGATCTCCTTTAGAATGGACTGGTTGGATCTCCTGATGCTGGGAGGGATTGGGGGCAGGAGAAGAAGGGGACGACAGAGGATGAGATGGCTGGATGGCATCACTGACTTGATGGACGTGAGTCTGAGTGAACTCCGGGAGTTGGTGATGGCCAGGGAGACCTGGCGTGCTGCGATTCATGGGGTTGCAAAGAGTCGGACACGACTGAGTGGCTAAACTGAATTGAACTGATCATGTCCCTTCTGCTATTTCTCTCCCCACTGGTAATCACTAGTTTGTTCTCTATATCTGTGAGTCTGTTGTGTTACATACATGCATTCGTTTCACTTTTTAGATTCCACATATAAGCTGTAACATGAGTATTTGTCTTTCTCTGACTTATTTTGCTAAACATAATAGTTCTTAGGTCCTTCTGCAATGTTACAAATAGCAGAATTTTATTTTAATAGCCAAGTAATATTCCAGTATTCTTCAAATTTCAAATTTGCAGAAGCAAAGATGCACACTGAGGTAAGTGCGTGCATGCTAAGTTGCTTCAGTCATGTCTGAATCTTTTGCAACCCCATGGACTGTAGCCCTCCAGGTTCCTCTGTCCATGGAATTTTCCAGGCAAGAACACTGGAGTGGGTTGCCATTTCCTCTCCAGGGGGTCTTCCCAACCTGGGCATCGAACCCATGTTGCTTATGTCTCCTGCATTGGCAGGCAGGTCCTTCACCACTAATGCCATCTGGGAAGCCCAATATATTCATATATTTATTTATTTATTTATTTATACAGGAAGATCCCCTGGAGAAGGAAATACTCCAGTATTCTTGCCTGGAGAATTCCATGGACAGAGGAGCCTGGTGGGCTACAGTCCATGAGCTTGGTGAACAAATCAAAATGTTGGCAGGATGTTTTTGTCTTGAGGTTGGAGATGGGATGTAAGCTCTGAGACCACTGCCTGCTCCCCGGCTGGCAATACCTTGCCCTGTGCAATACCTTGCCGTGTGCATCTTCTATTAGCTATTCCTGAGTTTATCCTTAATAAAAACAAAACCATAATAATAAACCAAGTGTTTCTCTGAGTTCTGTGAGACACCCTAGAGAATTGCGGACCCTGGAGAGGGGGTTGTGGGAGCCCCTTAAATAATAGCCTACAGACAGGAGTATAGGTGGCCCCTGGGGCTTACCAGTGGCATCTGAACTGGGGGCTATCTTGTGAGACTGAACCCTTAACTTGTGAGGTCTGCACTAATTCAGGGCAGTTAGTGACAGAATTGAATTGTTGGACGTCTGGTTGTTCTCAGAGAATTGGAGAATTGTTGGTGTTGGAAAAACCACAGACATTTGGTCTCAGATGTGGTTTCCTAAAACACCCTACAATGTATAAAATACGCCTTTAAAAATAATTTTTTAAAGATAAACTGGTTTTTAATATATTTATTTATTTGGCAGCATTGGGTCTTAGTTGCAGCATTCAGCATCCTTGTTGTGCCATGTGGGATCTTTTGTTGCATCATGCAGTCTCTCTAGTTGTGGCACTTGGGCTCAATAGTTGTGGCACGTGGGCTTAGTTGCACCGTGGCATGAGGGATCTTAGTTCCCCAACCAGGGGTTAAACCTGCATCCCCAGCATTGCAAAGCGGATTCTTAACCACAGTATCACCAGAGAAGACCCAAAGCTACATCTCTTAAATAAATTGAGTGACTGGAGCACACAATTTTGATTGCAGGTGTGATGTGGATCCTGGAAAAAACAGGCCCAGGGCTAGGGTTCCTCTTGTCCAAGACTAAGAGTGGTACTGGCTTTAGAAACATCAGGGATGGTCTAGCATAAATCTAACTCTTTGACTGGAAAACATGGCTCAGAGAGCATCCTCTTTATAAAAGACAACTTACTGTGAGTTTGGGGTGATGAATTAAATGAAGTCACAGTAAAACTTAAAATTGAGCTCTGCAATTTGATCTCATTTTTGCTGTAGTAATTCAGTTTTTAAGTTACCATTTGGCATGAAAATTACTTATTCCTAAACTCAGGCAGAATGATTGACTTTTCTTGGGTGTGTATTTAAACTATATTAGGCAATATAGGTTTGAGCTTCGAGGCTTAACAGAAGTACAGTTTTATCTTTGGAAAAATGTGTTAGTCACTTTTCACCCATGCAGAAACATCCCTTTGCCGTTTGAAAGGAACAGTTCTCCAAATGGAAGTATGATTTCTGATTTTAAACATTTTAGGTCAAAGACAAAAGGTTAAGATCCCTGGTTTACAGAGTTTACTTATGAGTAAGATAAAAATGAAAATGCAGTAGAAAAAAAGGAAAGGACACGAATCAACACTTCACCAAAGAAATATAAATGGTCAACACATATTATAAAAGATACTCAATCTCACTAACCATTTTAAAAACACAAAGCAATAGGTGTTGTTTTGTGGTTATCCTTTTTTTTAGACTATTAGATTGGGGGGGAAAGATTGCTAATATGAGAGAACAGACTTTCTAAACCTGGAGGATGAAGTGTCAAGTGGGTAGACTATTTTGGGACATGGGAACAGCATATAGTGTTATCTGCTATTATTGGAAATGTTTAAAAACATTGATTTGACAACTGATTTCTAAGAATTCATCCTAAAGAAACAGTCCAAACATAGATGAATTAGGATGCTCCTTGCCACAGTGTTTGTTAGAGTATGAAGCTTCATATTCAAGAATCTCCAGGTCTACCATCTGATACCACCTGCTGGTTTGGGGAGCCCCCAGACTACCTTTATTTTCAGTAATTTTCTAGAAGGACTTGCAGAACTCAGCAAAGCCATTACTCTAACAATTAAATTTATCTCAGCAGAAACATGGATTAAAATCAGCCATGGAGAGAGGCACACAGGGCTGGGTCCAGGAGACACCAAGCACAGTTTCCAGATACTCCCTCCTGCCCCCTCAGTGTACCAGCTTCTCCCAGAAACTGTATATGACAGTATGCATGGCATATCGCCAACCAGTGAAGATCACTTGGGATTTGGTGTTCAAAGATTTTACTGGGGCTTAGTCACATAGACCTGACTGACCACTGGCGTGGCTGATTTTTGGCGTGGCTGATTTTAATCTCCAGACCCTCCAGAGTTCGAGCTGCTACTGTATGACTCAAGGACCCCCAGCCATAAATCAAACTGTTAGCCAAGACTATCCAGTATGGCCTGAGGCCCCCAGATAAACAAGGACACTCTTCTCAGGCCAGAGAGTTTGAAGGTGTCTAATGGATTTTATTCTGTAGATGGAGAAGATCCATTGAAGAATCTTAATAAGGGGGTACCAGGAGTAACACGTGCCGTCGACAGAATGTTATCTAGGTTAAAGATGTAGACGGGATCTCAGTGCTTATTAATTCCTGCCCCGGGCAGCACTGCTCCCCACTGAGGCCCGGTCTCACATGCACATCTAAACTGGCTGCCATCGCTTCTTGGCCTTTTCGGTTAAGATCAAGTGAACTGGTTACCATTATATTTAGGTTGGTGCAAAAGGTTAGTGTGGTTTTGCCCCGATATCAGCTACATTCTTAAAGAAATGTGGTTATGTTATACATCATTTTAATACACATTTCTCACTTTATGTTTTTTGGATAATGGTTTATTACTTGCTATGAATTTTATATTTATTTTAGACTAGGGAAATGATGTTAGACAAAAATCAAATTCGAGCTGTTCTCATATTTGAGTTCAAAATAGGTCATAAAGCAGCAGAGACAACATCAACAATGTTTTTGGCCCAGGAACTGCTAATGAACATACAGAGCAGCATGGTTCAAGAAGTTTTATAAAGGATGTATGGCAAAGCCAATAGAGTATTGTAAAGTAAAATAAAGTAAAAAAAAAAAAAAGNCGCCTGCTCTTGAGGGATCTCCAAAGCGACAGGGCCCCAGGCACTTTCACTCCTGCCACTGGGGTGAAGGAAAAAGGGATCAACCTTTAACAGGTACCTACTACGTGTCAGGCACCATGCCAGGCGCACTCTCAAATCTTCTTAATCCTCGTCACAGCCCGCTGAGGTCTTCTTCCCTTTTTAGAGATGAGGAAATTGAAACTAAGACAGGTTAGGTTACTTGCCAAACATTACATAACCAGTCGGTAGCCCGAGTCAAGTTCACGTGTACTGGACTCCCAAACTGAACTCTTTGTCCCCTGTTAAAACGTGACAGTCCCTGCGAAAGGTGGCATGCGGGACCCTGTCAGTCATTCACACTGTAGTGTAATGAAGTGACCCTACCATTTCCTGAGTGAACGAAAGTTTTGCTTAAAAAGCCTAAAGGTTCTAGATTCCACAAAGGGAAAGAAAGAACACAGAGAAGGGGGATGGTGACCACAAAGGTACATGTCAGTCACTTCCTGGTTTTGCTCAGCCCTGAATATCTCTCGTGGTCCTAACTGAGCAGGTGACGGGAAAACAAGTGTGAAATACACTGTCTTTCTCNCCACGGAGGGCAGGAGAGGCGGAAGGGAGGGGGGGGGCTGGTGCTGAGGTTCGGAGGAGTGTTCTTAGCGGCCGAGGAACGTGGGAAGTGGAGGAAAAGGGCTTGAGCATCGAGGAACGGGGTCCACCTGGGAAGAAGGGGGCCGTGGTGTTGGCTAAAAGTAAAGCGGAAAATCCGAATTTGCGGAGTGGAAAAAGAGCTTGGGGTATGGAGTTAGAGGCTGAAGATGACGGGGGTTGAGGGGGAACTCTGGGAGAGAATTGGGTGCTGTGGGCAGAACCTGGCGCGCGGGTGAGACTTGGGAGTTAGGAACTGAGAACAGATCATTTGTGTGCGTCTCTCTTATTAAAGTGTGTGTCTCCATTCGAGAACAGACAGGAAAAAGGGGAAAACTTTACAGGGAAGGACGAGTGAGTAGGATAAGAAAGAGGACTTTCCGAAGAGTTGTGCCAGGGAAGGGGTGGGATCTACTAATGGAGGACCGGGCGTGCTAGACCCGGGGGGCAGGGTCTGGGGAAAACGTGAATAAAAGTGAAGGAGAGGAGGTTATCCTGCGGGAGGGAACTTTTCTGACGGGATTGGAGCTCTGGGCTCCAGAGTGCTGGAAGGGAGAGGGGCTTATCTCAGAGGCACTTACAGGGCGGGGGAGAAAAAAGAAAAAAAAAAAGCTGGGTTGTTAGCCGTTTGGGAAAATGGAGAACTTGACTTTTTGGCTTAGAGTCTTTTTGTAGAAGACTGATTTGGGGTAGAGGGCCGTGATAACTTCGACTACAGGGGTGTTTCTTGGTTTTGGGTGGAGCACTTGCTATTTCTGGTAAGCAGAGTTTCCCCTTGTTCTCTGAGGAGGGCTTGTTGAGTTCACTCAAGGTGAGTGATGAAGTGGAGACCATTAGACTTCTTTGAAAGGATTTCAGGTGAAGCAGCTCATCTTTCTTTGGTCAGAAAGCCATGAGATGATTGCCCTTTGCTCTCTGTGTTGGGCACTCAGTCCCCTGGCATGTGGAATCTTGTTTCTTTTGGCATGACTTATAGAGCCAGGCTCCCCTTTATTCCGTGTCTACTTGATGCCTCAAGCAATGCCAGAAAAAGAGTCTGTAAGCGTTGGCTTTATCCCCTTTCTCATCCAACCCAATCCTGAGTGGTGCTCATCTTATAAATGAGAGTTTTGTAGCTGTGGTGGCTCCAAAGGTGATGTGTAAATATTTTTGTGGTTCATTGGTGGTGCCTGTTGTTTCATCTTTAAAGTTGATATAGTAACAGTGGGGTTGACTTCCTAGATGTTTAGAAGTATTTCTGATCCCCTGTTGGAGTTTTATGTCCAACAGGGACTACAGCTTCCAGTAGTTTTCTGAGCACTAGCCTGTGTGTTTAATAGAGAGTGGCAGGGGCTATTGAAAACACGGAGCAGAGGTATTACCCTGGTGAAATTTGGAAGTAAAGCTATGTCTTGAGGAGGGTTGTGCCCTTGCCTGCCTGCTTCCCACCCGCAGGTCCTTTTCTTCCTGTTTACACTAGTTCAGCATAGGAAACTTGGCATATTGTTGCTGCCGGTTTGGTAGAAATCATTATTTCTCCCTACCCTCTTGTGAGTTGTACCATTTAAATCCTGCCCTAATAAGTTAGTTTTTTAGAGTCAGTATTTATTAGTCCAATTATTATGGCTACAACAACAATGTAATGAATTTTATATGCTTGAAGTATATGTGTTTAATGTCTAAGATTGCTTTTAAGTGTTGTGAAAGGTGAGGCTCAGTGTGGATAAGGAAAAAAAATATGGTTGCATTATAAAATTTTTATTTGAATTTTATCTAAAAATTATTAAGCTTAGTGACAGAGTAGCATGTGTTCTGAGAAGATGTTATCTCTGTGTAAAACAAGTTGTGATGCATTTCTGAGTGAAAGAGTGAGCCATTAAAAATGTATTCTGGTTCTAAAACAGTTAGAAGTCAGTAGCTTCTTAAGAATCCAGACTATTAAGTGATAACTCATGTAAGTACATTACCTATTTTTTTGACTGTGGAAGTCATATGTTATTTATTTTCTTTGATTATAAAGTGAAAAACTTGTGAATAAAAGGAAGTAAGGCTTGTTATTCTTTTTCCAATGAAAGCAGTTAGCTTCATAATCCAGTATTGTGTTTTGATTCCAGTGTTGACCTGGCTAAATTTGTCTTGTTAGATTTTTATTTTAAACAAATACTAATTATAATTGAAAAAGTCTAGCTAAAATAAAATACAAACATGAATGCATACTTGGTCAAAATATTTGTGTGTTAAATATAAATATCTAAAGTCTAGAAATTTATTGTTTTTAAGCGTCATTTAATGTCTGACTTTGGAAACTTTTGAGATAGTCCTGATACAAGTTGCCAAAACTTCTCTCAAATTGCTGTGGTTAACCTGTTGAGTTTGAGATGATTAACCTGTGACTTCCTAAGTGCCTGATTTGGGTTGTAATAAATAACCGCCATTCAGTTGTCTAGTGATGGCTTAAAAAAAATGTGGTAAAATTAATAGTTTGTAAAATGAAGACTTAAAATGAGTCTTCTAAAATGAAACCCTATTTGTTTTCAAAAGTAAAAGTTTATTTTCTGTTGTTAACAGCAACTTTTAAAGAAACTGTTGAAAACTGACAAAATTGAGTGTTTTGGCCTTATAAATTACCTACCCTGTAAACAGATTTTTTTTTTTTAAGTCTTAGGTTGGATGTGTACTATGTAGGTATTTAATATAGAACGCAGTATTATTTCAGTTTTGTGCTGTTTATACCTGAGCTGGCAGCTATGTTGCCAGAGATTGGTGGAACTGCCTCTTAACAAAAGTAGTCAATTTTCAGTTCCTGAGTATCTAAAGTACATAAATGGTATTGTGAAGGAACCCAGTATCTGAAGCCAAACTGAGATGATTTGTATATTATAATAACTTTCTATAGGTGGATTGTTTTCTAAAGACACCATTAGGCTGTGAGTATAGAACTTGGAATTCTGAAACTGGAAGCTGGCTTAAGATTCTGTGGTTCATTCTAGTTTTTCCTGCAGGATTGCATTTAACTCTTCAAAGTAGCTTATTCTTGAATCCTCAAGGGCAGAGATTTGCATGGTACCTTATTGTAGTGTTTAATTACCTTGCAAGTTAGAATTATGTCAAAACTAAATCTTTCTTACTGTAATTTAAGCTTTTTTCATTTTTTGTGTCCTCCTTGGAGATGAATATCTAATAAACACCTTCCTTAAAAGGTCAGAAAGCCTCTATTAATACAAATCACTAGAAGTTTTCAACCATACATAATTTAAAAACATTCAATTTAATGGTTTCTCGTCCTTTAATGTAATTTGATAGATTTATTTTTTCCCCAACAAAAACCAACAGGATTGAGAGCAGAGTTTAATTGTGGTGTGATATACATAACATAAAACTTACTGTTTTTAATCAGTTTTAAATGTACAGTTTAGTGCAGCATAAGATTTTAAATTCAGTTGTGTTCCCTCTAAGTCATTTGTCTCTGTTATGTTTTCAAGGTGAATTATTCTTTAGCATTTGTGACAAGAGGGGAATAACACTTCTAGGCTTTTTAAGAGGACGTTAACGTGGAAGTTATTTCTCATTATGCGTGCATGCTGAGTTGCTTCAGTTGTTTTCTACTCTTTGCAACCCCATGGTCTGTAGCCCACCGGGCTCCTCCATCCATAGGATTCTCCAGGCAAGAATCCTGGAGGGGGTTGCCATTTCTACTCCAGGGTATCTTCCTGATTCAGGGATCAAACCTACGTCTCTCACGTCTCCTGCATTGGCAGGTGGGTTCTTTACCACTAGGGTCACCTGAGAAATCCCTGTTTCTCATTATAGAGGTAAGTTAATTATCTTTGACGAGCATATAGACAGTGTTGGTTGTTCTGTCCCTCCTATTCATTAGGCTAGCCTTCCCTGGTGGCCAGTGGTAGACTCCACCTGCCAATGCAGGAGACGCGGGTTTCATCCCTGGGTCAGAAGGATCCCCTGGAGAAGGAAATGGCAACCTGCTCCAGTATTCTTGCCTGGAAAATCCCATGGACCTAGAGAAGCCTGGCAGACTACAGTCTGTAGGGTCTCACAAGAGCAGTACATGACTTAGCAACTAAATAACAGCATTCATTAGGCTAGTGCTTTGCAGTTTGGGTGTTGCAACATCCTAGGTTACCTACGGGTAGCTTCAGGAAGCAGTGTTTATTTTTTGGAAGACTGCACGCACCCATTATGGATGGAACAGATTTTTTTTTAGAAAAATAACTCAGGGAAAAACTTTTGTTAAATAATGTCCTGTAGACTTTCAACTTTGTCAGAGGTACCGTTCTGGGTAACAGGAAGGTATAACCGCTGTGCAATGAAGTGGAATCAGAACCTAGAGGTGAAAATCAGGTGTACTTCTCTGGTCTCACCGTGCTTCCCCTGCCTGATCCAGATCCATTTCTCAGTCACATGTATGCTAAGTGAGTTTCTGATGCACTCATTGGTGTATACGTATGAATCTAGAAGTCCCTTTATGACAGATTAAAACTTGTTATTGATGGTTCCCTTTAAAAATGTGTGCCAAGCAGCAGCTTTAGGAACAGTCGGAAGAGCTGCATAACGTGATAGATTGTTGTCCACGCTGTTGCATTTTTAAGAAGATTGGGAGTTCTTGCTTTGGGCTTTCTTCCCCACTAAAAGGTTGAGACTCTGGGTGTAGTATAAAATAGTTTACAAATGGTACATCCAGACTCCTTTCAGTTTTAAAAGGAGGATGGTAAAAGCTACCTTGTTGTCCTGTACTGTTCAGTTGCTGTGAGACTTGCATTTCTGATTATATATCAAGTCAGAACTAGTCTCCATTATAGCTAGGGTGGGTGGAGGTGTTTCTTTACCACCTCTTAACTTCCGACTCCCCACCCCAATTTATTTAGCAGATAACAGCAAAAACTCAACCTGACGGTATTTATTTATTTACTTATTGGCCACACGACTTGTGGGATCTTAGTGCCCTGACCAGGGACTGAATCTGGGTGCCGAGTCCTGACCACTGGACTACCAAAGAATTCCCTCAACCAGACAGTATTTAAACAAATATATTTTGGATGGACCCCTGGTAGATGGTGTAATACAAAGCAGGAGACAGCCTCTATCATCATTTGCTCTCTAGTAGGGAAAGAATATGCCTGAAACTAAGAGAGAAAAAGCTTGGGGATAATAAGGAAGAAACATTTGTATATTGATGCTGAATTAACAGAGGAAAGCTTCAGAACTGGTGGGGATGGACTGAATCCGACAGAACCAGCGATTCACAAATATTGTCTGCTTACTATGGGCAGGTTTCTTAGAGGGTTTGGCATGGTTGGGGGATTTGAATTGATGGAAAAGTTGTGTCATGTTAGGTTTCCTGAGTGAAACCAGGAAGGAGCAAGTGGACAGAGCTGTCTGAATGACTGGCTTGGCAAGAATGTGGTTAATGGGATCAGAAGTGAACAAGAGCTGGCGCTTGTTTTTATTTTTGCTTTGGAATATTGTTGATTTTTTAAAAATTGTGGTGAAATTGACTTAAAATTGAACCATGGTAAAGTGAACAATTTAAGTGGCAGTTAGTGTATTCATGACGTGCAACCATACCTTTATCTAGCTGAAACATTTTCATCACTCCAGAAGGAAAAACCCCACACCCACTAAGAAGTTGTTTCCTATTCCTTTCTCCACCTAGCCTCTGGCAGTCTGAATTCTTTCTCTATGGATGTACCTGTTCTGGATATTTCATATAAATGGAACAAAAATATTTTTCCTTTTTGTGTGTGACTTCTTTCAGACTTCATCTGTGTTGTGTCTAATATCCATCAGTACTTCATTCCTTCTAATGGCTACATGGCTTCCCTTTTAGCTCAGTCGGTGAAGAATCTGCCTGAATATAGGAGACCTAGGTTTGATTCCTGGGTTGGGAAGATCCCTTGGAGAAGGAAATGGCAACCCACTCCAGTATTCTTTTCTAGAGAATTCCATGGACAGAGGATCCTGGCAGGCTACAGTCCATGGGGTTGCAAGAGTCAGACACAACTTAGTGACCAAACCACTACTGGCTGTGTAATATTCCACTGTATGTGTATAAACGCAGTTTGTCCATTCATCTGTTGGTGGACATTTTGAGCCATTTCCACCTTTTGGCTATTGTGAATAGAACTGCTGTGAGTATGAGTTTTAATGTATTTGTTTGAGTACTTGTTTTCAGTTCTTTGGATATATACATAGTTGAATTGCTGGGTGATATGGTAATTCTATGTTTAACTTTTTGAAGAGCCACCAAACTATTTTCCACAGTGGCTGAGTCATTTATTAGGTTGGTGAAAAAGTAATTGCAGTTTCAGACTGTCTAGACTCAAACGCATCTTTATTAATCAAAATAGGAACCACTACGATTGACACATTGTTGCCAAGGAGAAATAAGTTTGTTTTTAAGTTTGCAACAGTCTGAGCTTCAAGATGCAGTGAACTCTTGGAAAGCATTTTCTGCCTCCTCCAGGTTATGGAAGCATTTGCCTTGTAACAAGTTTTTGAGATGCTTGAAGTTATAGTCGGTTGGTGAGAGGTCGGATGAGGCAGAACTTCCTAGCCCAATTCATTCAACTTTTGAAGCGTTGGTTGTGTGACCTGTGGTCAGGCATTGTCATGAAGAAGAATTGGGGCTTTTCTGTTGACCTAAGACTGGCTGTAGGTGTTGCAGTTTTCAGTACATCTCATCCATCTGCTGAGCATACGTCTTTCCTTCTCAAATGCAGTGGTTTCGCGGGGATTCAGAAAGCTGCAGTGGATCAGACTGGCAGCAGACCACCGAACAGTGACCACGACTTTTTTTGGGTGCAAGTTTGGCTTTGGAGCTTCTCTCTCCAAGCATGAGCCGATCGTCACCAGTTGTTGTATATAATCCACTTTTAAAAATTATTTGTGTATTTTTTGCCCATGCTGGGTCCTCATTGCTGTGCTGGCGTTTCTCTCGTTGTGGCAGGCGGGGGCTACTCATTGCGGTGGCTCCTTTTGTTGGGGAGCATGGACTCTAGGGTGCACGGGCTTCAGTAGGTGTGGCTCATGGGTTCAGTAGCTGGGGCTCCCGGGCTGTTGAGCATGGGCTCAATGGTTGTGGTGCACAGGCTTAGTTGCTCCCTGACATGTGTGGGATCTTCCTGGACCAGGGATCGAACCTGTGTCTCCTGCTTTTGCAAGTGGATTCTTTACCACTGAGCCCCCAGGGAAGCCCTAGAATTCGCTTTAAGTCGCATGTCACAATCTGAGAAATGGTTCATTGTTGCATAGAATAAGAGAAGACACCTCAAAACACTGAATTTTTTATTTGGGGCAGCTCAAGGGGCACCCACTTACCCAGCTTTTTCACCTTTTCAGTTTGCTTCAAATGCCAAACAACCATAGACAGTTCGACAGCAACTTCTCCTGTAGTTGTAAGAGAATCAGCTTTGACCTCTCAGTTGGTTATTGTCAACTTCTGATGGCTGGCCACTATGCTGCTCCACTTCAAGGCTCTCGTTTCCTTTGCACAGCTTCTTGAACCACTACTGCACTGTATGTCTGTTAGCAGTTCCTGGGCCACATGCATTGTTGATGTTGAGAGTTGTCTCCACTGTTTTATGACCTTGATATTGAACTTGAATAAGAAAATCGCTTGACTTTGCTTTTTGTCTAGCATCATTTCTGTAGTTTAAAATAAATGTAAAATAAACAGCAAGTCATTAGCAAGAAAAGTGAAGCAAGAAATGTGCATTAAACATAACCACATTTATTTAAGAATGTATTCCAATATCAACATCAAAATTCAACTGAGCAAAACTGCAGCAACTTTGGCACCAATCTGATACATTCCTCTAACAAGGTTGAGGGTCTGTACCAATTTTTCTACAGACTTGCTAACACCTGTATGCCAGTTTTATATTAAAGTGAGTCTGAAGTGGTACCTCACTATGAGATTGATAGCATTTCTCTGATTACTCATCATATTGAATGTCTTTTTATATGTTTGTTGGCCATTTGTATATCTTTATTGGTGAAACATCTTTTCAAGTCCTTTGCTGGTTTTCTAACTGGACTGTCTTTTTATTGTTTGGTTATAAGAGTTCTTTATATATTCTGGATAATTAGACCCTTATCAGATATGATTTGCAAATATTTTCTCCAATTCTGTGGATTGTCTTTAAAATTTTCTTGTTAATGTCCTTTGGTGCATAAATATTTTTAACTTTAATGAGGTCAAGTTTAATTTTTTGTTGCTGCTTGCGCTTTTGGTGTTACAGCTAATAATTCATTGCCTATCCAAGATCGTGAAGATGTCCCTCTGTTTCCTAAGAATCTTATGGTTTCAGTTGTTTAGGTCACTGATCTATTTTTAGTTAAATTTTGCATTTTGTTGAGGTAGGAGTCCATCTGTATTCTGTAGTTTAATTTTGTCATATCATATGCTCTGGAACTGGCTTCTCATTGACTCTGCACTAAATATATCCTTTAATTTTATTTAGTATGTACTTTACTATCTTTGCCCACCACTGAAAATTGGTCAAGAAAAGTGTGCACAGTTTTCTGTTTGGGGAAAAAACTTAAGCATGTTCTATCAGCACCCAAAACTAAATGTATGTTGAAAAGGTCAGTCACCTCTAGCCCACCCCGAGTCTTTCAACTTTTTCTGACTTTTCTCTGTTCTGTTAACAGCTCCAGTGGTCTTCCAGACAGAAGCTTCAAACTGAGTCATTTCCCGTGCCCTCTCCTTCCTGAACACCCCAGATCATTTGCCAAATCCCATTAATTTCCACTTTGCAGTGCACCTCCCAATTGTCTTTTCCATTCTCCTTGGCATCACTTTAGTTGATAGATTATATTACTACTTTAACAGGGTAACATTGGAATAGTCTCCAAACTGGTGTTTTGCACCAGGCTCTCCTCCTCCAGTCAGTTTTGTGGATATCCCAGTACTAGGTCAGTCTTTCTGATTCACAGATTTGATCAGGGCCCTTCCTTTCTCAGAAACCTTTGGGCTTGGTTGCTGGCCAGGTAGAGAGCAGAGAGCTTTTACCTTGACTTTCAGGACTCTCCTTAGAGTGATCCAGCCGGCATGTCTTTTGTGATGGATATTCTGCTCCTCTCTGCCCCTTTCAAGCTGGCCACCTGCTTATTTGCCACACAAGCTTTGGCTTTTTCAACTTTTGACTTTTTTCTTCTACCTAGAATGCTATTATTTCCTCTTTATACCTCATGAAATCCTTTTTTTTTTTTTAATTGGGACATTAATTCTTGGTAGTGCTGTCTTCTCTGAACTCCACTCTTGCCTTTTTACTAACATCATATACAATTTTTGCAACACACAGATATCATATATAATACACACCCTGGAGAGGAACATGTCGCCTAACAGCCTGTGTTTCTCTCTAAGCATCTGATGCAATGCTGTGTATGTGTAGCTGCTCAATAAATACTTCTTAAAGTACTAATAAATACTTGCCTGAAGTAGATGAGAGTAAATATTTTGTTTGTATGGAAGTCTTGAAGTCTAGTGCTGTTAGAAGAAACAAGTTCTATAAACTAAGCTTCCTTTCAGGCTTTTTTGTTTGTAGGTTTAAATTGGGCGTACATGACATGGAAGCAAATTAAAATTTAAGTAGCCACAAAAATATCGTTTCTGGAAGAAATTTGAACCCTCTGTAGGTTGGTTCCACCATATTATATATCTGCCTTTCCAGGCCTGTCTCCTTGTACTAAATATCCTTTGTAGTCAGTTTATGAGAGAATGTGTTATTCAAAATTAGCTAACATTTGTAGTTATGTAGATATGAATGGAAAAAGTATTTTGTAAACTTTCTAAAGTTCTCTTGGATCTTTGCCATTATACATATATTTTCAAAGTTTTTATTTTTAGCTGTGCTCTTCGTTGCAGTGTGCACCGAGCCTCTCATTTTAGTGGCTTCTCTTGTTGCGGCTTGAGGGCTCTAGAGTGTGAGTTTCAGGAGTTGCGGTTCCTGGGTTCTAGAGCACAGGCTCAGTACGTAGAGGCATACGGATCTAGTTGCTCCACGCGTGTGGGATCTTCCTGGACCAGGGATCGAACCCATGGCTCCTGCATTCACAGGCAGGTTCTTCACCACTGAGCCATCAGGGAAGCCCTTCATAATGGAGGGCTTCCATATTGAGGAAAAACTTAAAAAGCATAGTAAGCAGTGTGGTGGTGGTGGTGGTTTAGTTGCTAAGTCATGTCTGACTCTTGTGACCCCGTGGACTGTAGCCCTCCAGGCTCCTGTCCATGGATTCTCCAGGCAAGAATACTGGAGTGGGTTGCCATTTCCTCCTCCAAGTAAGTAGTGTAGAAGGGTCTAAACAGGAATTGCAAACTAAAATGCTTATGGACATGAACAATTGACGTATATGTGAGCTAGAAAGCACTTGCCTTTTGTAAAGAGGATGTGTGAAACTTAAGCCAAACTTTGCCATTGGATGGGGCCTCATGTTCTTCGATTTTTTTCAGTTTTTCAAGAGAAGCCAGAAATTCAGATTTTTATGAGTAATTTCCTCATTTTCAACTATTGGCAAACATTTTAAGTATTTTTAAAACACTGCGAGGGCCAAATAAAGCACCTCTGTAGGTGAGATATGGTCCTTGGGCCACTCATTTACAACCTCTGGATAAATAGTGAAAAGCAAAATTCCCTCTCCTTTCTAGATGTAGCCACTACTATTTCTTCTTTACCCTTTAGAATTTTCATGTCTACAGACTTTTGTACATATACACAGGTAATTTTTTACGCATGTGTGTCTATGTGGTGGTGTTTAGTCACTAAGTTGTATTCAACTGTTTTGCAACCCCATGAACTGTAGCCCACCAGTCTCCTCCTCCATGAGATTTCCTAGGCAAGAATACTGGAATGGGTCGCCATTTCCTTCTCCAGGGGATCTTCTTCACCTAGGGATCGAACTGTGTCTCCTGCATTGGCAGGTGGATTCTTTTTTTTGTTTCTTTCTTTCTTTTTTTTTTTTNGTGTAGAGTCTTCTCTTGTGTTGTTGGAAGAGGGTGTTTGCTATGTTTTGCTTGGCAAAACTCTATTAGTCTTTGCCCTGCCTCATTCTGTATTCCAAGGCCAATTGGCCTGTTACACCAGGTGTTTCTTGACTTTCTACTTTAGCATTCTATTCGCCTATAATGAAAAGAACATCTTTTTTGGGTGTTAGTTCTAAAAGGTCTTGTAGGTCTTCATAAAACCATTCAACTTAAGCTTCTTCAACATTACTCATTGGGGCATAGACTTGGATAACTGTGATATTGAATGGTTTGCCTTGGAAACGAACAGAGATCATTCTGTCGTTTTTGAGATTGCATCCAAGTACTGCATTTTCGACTCTTTTGTTGACCATGTTGGCTACTCCATTTCTTCTGAGGGATTCCTGCCCGCAGTAGTAGATATAATGGTCATCTGAGTTACCTTAGACCAGATCACCTCATTCCCTTACCTGGATTTCTGCAGTACCCATCTCACTAGCCTCCTTGCCTCTGTCTCAATTATCAGTAGCTGTGTGACAAACTGACCCAAAACCTGATGGCTTAAAACCTCAGTTGTTTTATTTGCTTGTGGCCTGTGGGTCAGGAATCTGGGCACGGCAGGGACAGGCAGTTCTGTGCCTGCCATCTGGCTGGGCTGGACTGGACAGTACTGTCACCTTCATATGTCTCTGGTGCCTCGATACTCCTTCACATGTTCTCTCCTCCCCATGTCTATTGCACTTCCTCAAAGCAGTCTGTTCTCAGGATGTCAGACTTCTCATATAGCAGCTACTTTACAAAAGGACAAGTTACAAGAGGCATAGAAGTTGTAAATATTAATATCTAAAGAGTTCAGAGTTAGAAGTTCCATAGACTCACTTCTACCACATGCTAGTGGTCAGAGGGCCAGGAGCAATTAGAGTTAATGAGCCCTCACCAGTTGATGAAAGGGCTCCAGCAAAGAATTTGAGGACACTTCAACTCACCATGGCCCCATTGAATCCATTCTCTACACAGAAGCCAGAGTGATTCTTCTGAAATTAAATCAGATGCCAAGCCCATGAGTTCTTCCCATCCCTCTTAGAGTGGAGTTCACAGTTATGGTTATGCTCTGTAGGCCCCTGTAGTGTAGACTTCCTCTGTCTCCCCCTTCCTTCCCATCAACCACACCAGTCCTCTTTTGTGCCATTCTCTAAACAGGTCACGTGTATTCTCCCCTCCTCAGGGCCTTTACACCTGCTAGTCTCAGCCTGGGAAGGGCTTCCCAGGTGGCGCTAGTGGTAAAGATCCTACCTGCCAATGCAGGAGATATAAGAGATGCAGGTTCAATCCCTGGGTCAGGAAAATCACCTGGAGGAGAACACGACAACCCACTCCAGTATTCTTGGCCTGGAGAATCCCATGGACAGAGGACCCTGGTGGCCCTGAAGAATCCTATGGACAGAGGAGTCTGATGGGCTGCAGTCTATTGGGTCACAAAGAGTTGAGCACAACTGAAGTGGCTTTTCTCCCAGATATAAACACAGCTCGCTCACTCATGACTTTTGGCTTTGCTCAGATGCCACCACTTCCTTCTCTGATAATCCTATCTGAAATAACCTCCTTTGTGGATCTCTCAGCCGCTCCCTGCTTTATATTTTAGTGAACTGCAGTCAGCACTGCTGCTGTCTGTTTGTGGTCCCTGCCTATATGCTCTTTGAGGGGAGGGATCTTGTCTGTTTTGCCAGTCACTGCATCCCTACTGGCTAGCATGGTGACTAGCACCATTTTGTTTGAATAACTGATTCTTACACCTTGGCATTTGTTTTATTTTCTGCATTTGTACCTATCCTCCCACCCAGACTGGGAGTCCTTGAAGGCAGAGGTCATGTTTTCGTCGTTGCTGCAAACTGGTCTCTAGTGTGGTCTTTGATAACTGTGGGTTGGCTGCCAGGTTTGAGCCACACCCTCATTTGAAACCCCAGCCTTGTTCTTTTAGAAGTTTCTATTTTCCTTCTTTGTTCTGAAACATACATTGATTAAAAACTGTGTGGCCTGTTATTATTCCTATATTACAGATAAACAAATTGAGTCACAGAGTGACTAAACAACTTGCCTGAGGTCACATGGAAAGTGGAGGAGCCAGGATTTAAATCCAGGAAGCCCAGTTCAAAACTCATGGCTTTAAGGGCTCTACCATACTGCTTCCCCCGTGATTGGGTCCTTGGTCACAGCTAATCTGTTTTATGCCATTTCATGACGGTTTTATACTTACACAACCTACTTCCACAATTAATTTGGGTTTGTACCTTTTGATTTTAATTTATTTTTACTTGATTCCTTTTTTTGTTTGTGACATGCGGCATGCAGGATCTTAGGTCCTCAACCAAGGATTGAACTTGTGCCCCCTGACATGGAAGCGCGGAGTCCTATCCACTGGACCGCCAGGAATTCCCCCTTCATTTTATTTTAAATCAGCTCTGTCACTTAGATTAGGCAAGCTGATGGGCGTTCTGTGCCTCAGTTTGCCCAGATACAACAGAGATAATAGTAGGTCCTAGTGAAAAGCACTAATTCATAAAAGGCCTTATAATAGGACCTGTGATGTAGTTAGTTGGTTTGGTAAACTATGAGTTTGGGTAAACTCCGGGAGTTGGTGATGGGCAGGGAGGCCTGGCATGCTGTGGTCCATGGGGTCGCGAAGAGTCGGACACAACTGGGCGACTGAACTGAACTGAACTGATGTAGTTAATAGTCAATAAATCTTAGCTGTTACTATAATTTATTTTCCCCAAAGAATGAAACAAAGTTTTAGCCCTGGGCCATACATTCTTGTAAATACTTTTGTCCTTGGCAGTAGACACTGAGACTTTTACCTGCTACGGAACACCATCAGAGGATACCCACTGTCCCTCAACAAAGAGCTTTGGATCCTGACACTGTCTTCCCAGCACTGAGCTCGTTGTTTCACGTTCTGCCAGAGTGAACCCAACACATGTCCTGTACCTTGTGTCACTTTGTATTCTTGTCCCTGTACCACAGACAGAGAAACTGGAGCTCTCAGAGCTTATATCACTTGTCCCGGGGAGCCCAGCAAGACAACAGAAACCCTAACTCTCTGGTCGCCCCTGCTGGCTTCCAGTCTGTGCTCTATGCCACAACCAGACTGAGCTTTTTCTCTTTTATTTATTTATTTTAAAATTAATAGACTTTATATTTTTAGAGAGATTTTAGCTTCACAGGAGAATAGAGAGGAAAGTACACGGAGTTCCCACATGCCCCCTGTCCTCCCCACCACAAGTCTCCCCCATTATCCATGTCCACCACCAGAGTGGGACGTTTATTACAACTGACAAAGCTACACTGAAATATCATTATCACCCAAAGCCCATAGTTTACGCTAGTGTTCATTCTTGGTGTCATACATTCTGTGGGTTTTGATGTATATATAACATATATCCACCCTTATAGCATCATACCAGACAGTTTCACTGCCCTAATAATCCCCAGTGCTCTGCTTATTCATCCTCTCTCCTACCTACCCCTGGCAACTACTAATCTTGTTTTTCTGTCTCTACGGTTTTGCCTTTTCTAGAGTGTCATAAAGTTGGGATCATACAGCATATACTCTTTTTAGAGTGAGCTTCTTAAAACACTGATTTGACTGTGTCACTTCATCAGTTAAAACCCTTCAATATGTTCCCTGTACCATTAGACCAAAATCTTTACTGTAGTTTGTGTGGTCTGTCCCTGCCCACCCTGCTAGCCTCCTGCTCTCTCTGCATCAACCTTGTCAATTCTTGCTCAATTCTTCGACCCTCACCTATTCTTTCCCATCACAGGCTTTCACATATTCTGTTTCCTCTGCTTGGAAAGTTCTTTCCTCCCCATTTCACGTAGAAAACTCCTGCTCGCCCTTCAGATCGAAGCGGCACTCAGGGAAACAACTTAACCCTCCCCTATCATATTTACTGTGGCTGATTCTCAGCAGGCTGGGAATCAGTCTTCATTGAATAAGTGAAGGCACTATGCATAGAGCTATTTAAAGCATTCACTGTGTCTCAGGTACCACACTGGGCACTTTGCATTTATTATGGATAATCCTTTTTGCATGGTCAGTACATAAGTTATATTTTATGGATGAGAAATTGAGGCTCAGAGAGGTTCAGTATCTTACTCAAAGTCTCACTGTGCATGAGGGGTGGAGTTGCCATTTGTACCAGCTCTGTCTGAATTTAAAGCCAGATTCATACAGCCACGCCACGCACTCTAATTTCTCTTAATGCTGGAGCCAGTGTTTGGGCCTCTGTTGGTGGCAGCGTACTGGGGCTTTCTGGGTGGGTGGGTAGCTATTCATTTCCAGGGATCAGGGGTCAGGGGAGAGGTTGGTGCCATTTAATAATGTGCAGCGGCAGCTCTGCAGTGGGCAATCAGAGCATTTGTTCACCATATGATGCTTTGGCTCCCATTCAGCTACCCGGAGAGAGCCATACAGCCATGTTTTATTGCCACCCTCTGTTCTGAGAAAGAAGGAAGCACAAAGAGATAAAGTGACTGTGTGGCTTGCATTTGCTTTGAGCGGTCAGACAGAGCTTCCTGACTGCGCTGCCTCCTTGCTCCTTCTTCTCAGCCAGAGCTGTATCAGGGCAGGGCTGAGACTAGTCTTTGTCTTTCTCATCCAGCCGAATTCACTCCCTCCCTGAGCTGCTCTCCACCAAATTCTGAGGCAGGGGAAGAGTAAGGGTCATTGTGTAAGGTTGTACAGCTTGAGCGCCTATCTGGTGCCCTTCAAGTCGGGGCTGAAAATCAGCCAGTTCTCCGCTCTTCAGTGCTCTATCTTGGGGCTGCCTATGTCCTTTAATAAAGACCATCAGTTAGCCCTGGACTCTGGCAACCAAACGCCTTTTTTCTGCTTGAAATTTGCATTCAGTAGGGTGTTCATACTCTAACCCTACTGACACCAGAACTCCTGCAAGCATAAATTACTGTAGCCATCTTTAAATATTCTTCCTTCTAGGCTCAGAAGTCCTTAAGCAAATTACTAGGACCAGGACCCTGACTTGTAGGGTCAAGAACCGTAGAGTTTTCTCTGAATGTTAAGATCACAGGCTGCACAGCTGAGCAGACCTGGATTCAGGTGTTCCTTCCATCCATCACCTATTAATTGTGTGACCTAGGGGTGCACTCTTCACCTTTCTGAGCCTCAATTCCTTTCATCTGTGAAACAGAGTGGTCCTTATAAAAATTCGATATAACAATTTATTTAGTTGTAAGAAAAGTGGCTAACATAGATTGCTTACTATGTACCTGGCACTGTTCTAAGCATTTTGTGGTGATTAATTGCTTTAATACTCAGAACAATCTATTTCCCATATGAAGAATTTGAGGCACAGAAAGATTAATGGAATTGCCGAAAGTCACACAAGCTGCTAAATTGGTGAAGTTGGGATTTGGATCAGGGCTCTGAATCAGGAGTCTCTACCGACTCTCAAAGTAAATAAGATAGAAGTCAAGTCCAGCCCTGGCACAAAGGAAATGCTCAATAAATAAAAGGCATTACCGTTAAGAACCTGACCCCGGGGAAGATTGAGAGAAGGAGGAGATGGGGACAACAGAGGATGAGGTGATTGGATGGCATCACCGACTTGATGGACATGAGATTGAGCAAGCTCCGAGGGATGGTGATGGACAGGGAGGCCTGGCATGCTGCAGTCCCTCGTGGTCGTAAAGAGCTGGACACGACTTTGCGACTTAACAACAATAACAATTATTGTTATTAGCAGTAGCAGCTGAAGCTGCCAGAATCAGAAGCTGCCAGTGCTTGAAGTTTTTATAGATCATCTATCATGGCATATGGTTCTCAGAGGTACCCCTGTCCACAGAGGTACCTCCTGGTTTCTTTCAGATTATTAGCAAGGTTTATTAGCAGGCAGGATTCCAGCTCCCACTTTTTCCACTCCTGCCATCTTTATACAGAGAATCAATCCCACTTTCATCTGTTTCTATATTAAAATTCCAAGTAAAATTTTGTTTGAAAAAGAATTCTGCTGCCAAGCAAGAGTTTTAAAATGTGGCCGAGTCTAATCCATTTATCTTTAAATAAAAGTGCCACAGAAAGGGCAAGTACCTTGCTCAAAGACACACAGCGAGTGAGCTGGAGAGCATGCCAGGGCAGAGTTCTTTCCTGCTTCCCAGAGTAGTGGCTTTTTGCTAAGCCTCGTTCAAGGTCTTGTTTTTTCCCCTCAAGTGCCAACTGGGAGAATATATTTTGTTCACATTTCCCAGACCCCCCTCATTCCACTGCGCTTTCTCCCGGTCTCCGAGCACACCACTTGTGTCTGCATCTGACCTGCGTGCACCCCCTCATGCAAAATGCTGACAGGTGCCCCCAGTCCCAGGCAGACCAACCCCAGCACCAACCTGCTTCACAGAGGTGAGCCAGGCAGGCTGGCCTCGCACTGCTGGCTCCACCTCTCGCTGTGCCGGTCAGACCTGAGCTCAGAGAGGAGGGAGAGCTGACCGGTCCCTAGTGTTAATGGGGTACATTTGAGAAATGCTAAACCAACAGTGTTTGGAAATTCAGGCCAGCAGCCAGGCATAGAGCCAGCCAAGTTTCAGCTGGGGTGGGAGGGGATGGTTACTCTGAGTCGGAATTAGTGTCTTTTAAAAGCTGGATGAAGACATTGTTTATTCAAGACCCTGGGAGCACAAAGATAAAACATGCATAATGGATTTGGGGTCTTTTGGCAGACAGCTCTTCTAAACTGTATCCATCATCATCATAAAAGAATCAGGCCCATCCTCTGAGGCCTATTGTGTGGTGGGGGCAGCTCTGCAGGAGTCCTCTCCCTGCAGTAAACTGTATGACACTGATTAGGAAGCTTGCAGTTGGTTCAGAGAGGTGAAGAAACTTGAACAGGGTCACACAGCTGATGGAGAAGCAGCCAGAATTCAACCAGCATTCTCGAACTTACAAATCATCATTCTTTTGATTAAGACTAGGTCTTAAGGCTTTAGGACCCTGATCTCTAGGGTCAAGGGCAAAGCAGTTTAGCCTGGGTTTGAGACTAACCCTTAGATGAAGGGTTTAGATGGAGACTCTAGACTTTAGATTGAGATACTCTAAGTTGGGATGGGCAGCATACTGGCATCAAAGACAATTAAGATATCCTCAAAACACTCTAAACCTTCAAGTTAATTTAGGCTGATAGGACAGGTTATCATGGCAAAGAGACCCCTAAAATCTTGTAATAAGTGCAACAGAAAGACTGGACATTCCCAGGTGGGGTCGACCTAATTGTTTCTCTAGACTTGACTGGCCTTACCACAGTATGATATGCTCATACTATTCACTCAGTGAATATTAATGGAGTACCTTCCCTGGGCCAGGCGGGAGGCATTGGCACCTATGGCAGTACAGGGTGCATAGAGCCATGCAGAGCTGGAAAGTTATGGTTTATCAGAGACACATAGGAACAGAACTTCAGGTAGCTGGATGTTTTCAGGAGCTGATTTTGTGATCCCAATCCTTGCATCTCTTCATATCTAGAAAAGCACTAAATCCCTCAAGCACAGAGTGCCTCACTCCCCACTCTGAATTCCCCTCAGAGGGGGTTGAAGGTCGGCAGCTGCAGCAGCACAGGGTTCAATCTCTGCAGAGGCAAATGGCACATGCCCTTGCTGCTGCTGTTCAGTCGCTGGTGAATCCTCTTGGCAAGTGCCAGTTTGTGGTTGACAGTTCCCTTCTAACTGTGGGCATACATTCACATTGCACGCTCGTGCTGACCTCAGGGTATTCTATAGTGGTTAAGGGCAGGGAACAGCACACTTTTTCTGTAAAGGACCAAGTATCAAATTTTTTCAGCTTTGCAGCCCATTTGGTCTCAATCCCCACTACTCAGCTCTGGTTGTGGCGTGAAAGTGGACATTTGCAATACATAATTGAATGAGTATAAGTATGTACTGAAAAAAACTTATTTACAAAAATGGGTGGTAGGCTGGATTTAGCCAGATTTGGCCTGTGAGTTGTAGTTTGGTAACCTATTTTAACAAAAAAAACAGAAAACAAAAAATGAACACCTCCAACCACAGAGGATGAGATGGTTGGATGGCATCACCAACTTGACGAACATGAGTTTGAGCAAACCCTGGAGTTTGTGATAGACACGGAAGCCTGGCGTGTTGCAGTCCACGGGGTTGCAAAGAATCAGACATGACTGAATGACTGAACTGACTGGACTGAACCTCTTTTTAAGGCTGTGGCCTCTGGAATGTGCTGCCTGGGTTCAAATCCTGGCTCTGCCCTTTGCTGGCTATGTTGACCTTGGACAAATTATGAAACTTCTCTGTGCTTTAGGGTCACCATTACAAAATTGGGATGATAATCATCCTTCCATTATAAGGAGGTTATGAGGAATAAAATAATATTTGTAAGGCACTTAGAGAACAGTGTCTGGCATGTTGACAGCATGCATAATCATTAGCTACCCATAGGGAGAGAAGTAGGTGTGGAAGAGCAATGATATTAATACCTGCCCTGTGGGACCTTAGGGCCTTCCTTGGTGGCTCAGACGGTAAAGAATCTGTCTGCAATGCAGGAAAACCTGGATTCAATCCCTGGGTTGGAAAGATCCCTGGAGAAGGGAATGGCAACCCACTCCAGTATTCTTGCCTGGAGAATCCCATGGACAGAGGAGTCTGGTGGGCTGCAATCCATGGGGCTGCAGAGTCGGATACAACTGAGTGACTAACAGACACATACAGAGTGTTTAGAAGAGTATGGTACNAATGGCAACCCACTCCAGTATTCTTGCCTGGAGAATCCCATGGACAGAGGAGTCTGGTGGGCTGCAATCCATGGGGCTGCAGAGTCGGATACAACTGAGTGACTAACAGACACATACAGAGTGTTTAGAAGAGTATGGTACACTTCTTGAACACTCAATAGTTAGTAACCTCTTTATTTTCTCCTGGGATTATGAGTCACTGATGGGCAAAGTGGCAGAAATGAGTAGGGCATCTAAGGAAGAACTAGCTGATACTGTTTCAGTAAGTGGCATTTTCTCTTCTTAAACCTTACTGAGCATCAGAACTCTCTGGCGAGCTTGTCTAACATGTGGATTCCTGTTTCCCAGGATTTGGATTCATTACGTTTGTGGCTCCCAAATCCTCTTTTCCAGCTTGCCAGGTGATTGTGATGCAGGGGTCCAGGAACACGTGTTGAGAAACAGCAGATCTTTGGTTTCCAGGGAACAGCATCTCTCAGGCCTTGCAGCTTCCTGAGAACAAGCAGATCAGCTACTTCCTGTCTCCTTTCCTCCTGCCGTGTCCCTTGAGGAGGCTCTGCTTCCAGATGGGGTCAGTTAGTTTCAGCTGCTGCCAGACCTTTCCCTGGGGCCTCCAGCTGTGCAAACCTTCAGCCCTCTTGTCTCAGGAACTTCCTAGCTTGTGTATCGAGGGCTCTGCTACACCCTTCAGCTGAATGTGGGACTCTTCTGCAGAGGACGCCTTGAAAACCGAGGTGTTCCCAGGAGATCTGGTTCTGTGGTTCTTGATTGTCAAAGGCCAGGATGCCCTTAGAGGGATAACCAGCACCACTCCTTCAAAGGCAGCTGGAAGCTGGGGAGAGAGATGTGCCTGAAAGGAGGGCACAGGCTAAAGGGGAGGATTGCAGGCTCTGTAGTATACAGATCATGGGGCCTCAGATATTGAGTACCCGTGGACTGCTTGAATCCCGGCAGAGCTCTTGTGAGAACTAAATGGAGTAAGGAGGCAGAGCACCCAGCCGGTATTGGCATGCTGTAAGAGTGTAACTTTGTTTACAGACAAGCAAGGATGTGAGGTGGGTTGGGGGAGACCAGGAGATCTCCCCTGCCTCCTCACCCCTCTTCTACCACTTGGACTGTGTATGCCCCACCCTCTAGGATTTTTCTTGGTTTTGCAGGTGTGATTCTCATCCTTCCAGCTAGATGTAGGCTCAATGAAGTCTCAAGCTAGAATTAATACTGTGTATGGGAGCCACTCACCTAAAGTTCATTGACTATCACCTTTGTGGGAAGCAACTCATCTGAAAGCTTCCTACACAACATGAGAGGCAGTCCAGTGGTTAGCGGCATGAGAGAAAGAAACTGCCCATTATTCATGCAAGTGCTTGGTAAAATCCAAAGACCCTACAGCCATAAGGAGTTTGTTTGCTTGTTTGGAGTGGGGTAGAAAAAACTACAAGGGCAACCCACTCCAGTACTCTTGCCTGGAAAATCCCATGGATGCAGGAGCCTGGTAGACTGCAGTCTATGGGGTCACTAAGAGTTGGACACGACTGAGCGACTTCACTTTCACTTTTCACTTTCATGAATTGGAGAAGGAAATGGCAACCCATTCCAGCGTTTCTTGCCTGGAGAATCCCAACGATGTGAGGAGCCTGGTAGGCTGTTGTCTATGGGGTCGCACAGAGTTGGACATGACTGAAGGCAACTTAGTAGCAGCAGCAGCAGCAGAAAAAACTACCAGCTGTAGCAGAGAATGCCTTTAAAACCCAAGTTCTGGTTTTTCTTTGTGTATATAAGGTAAACAAACTAATTGGCCTAATGCAAAAGAAGCCCATTTCTCACATTCAGTGAGTTACTTAGGAGGCCAGCCAGGCCCCTTCCATCATGTGGCTCCATCATCCCTGTGTCCTCAGGATCCTCTGCAGGCCATTTGCATCTGCTAACTGACAAGAAGGGGGAAAAAAGTGGAGGACTGCAGGGAGGATTTTTGTGGGCTCGGCCTCACAAAGCCATACATTATTATTACCAGTGTTTCATTTATTCCATTGGCCAGAACTCAGTTACGTGGCTGCACCCAGACACAAGGTCTGTAGGGAAATATAGCCCAGCTGGGTATCCAAGTGAGCAAGCTTGGGAACAGGTTTGGCCAAGTATCTGGCCTCTGCTACACTTTGTGATTTTGAACAGGTCTCTTCTGTTATCCATCTTTAAATGCAGGAAATGAGGCCTGCTTGTGTCATAGGATTGTGCTAAAGATCAAGAGATCATAGCTGTTAGAGGACTCAGAAGGAGGGAATACAGGTGAGCTGCTACTGTTACTAACTTCACTGCCTCCTGAATGCCTGGCCCAGGGCCAAGTCCTTAGTAGGTGCAAAACAAACCATTGTACAGGTGATGGTCTTCTTCCCAGCCTCCTGACTGCACTCTTTGCCTGATCTAGCTGGCGTTTGGTTCACACACACATCTTTTCAACAGCTCATCCTTTGCAATCAGTCATTGCTGATGGCCCTGCCAGCTGTGAACTGGAACACAGGAAATGTTTTATCTGAAGCCAGGGACATCCTGAAAGGATGAGGTCTCCCTTCTTGGGTCCCTGGAAGGCTGCCCATTGCACCTCACATTCTTTTCTGCCTAGAGGCCAGTGGTAACCATGCTCACTGATGGGTTGCTGTGGCCAGCTCTGGAAGCTGCTGCTAATGCATGGAGCTCGTGGCATGTGTCCTGGAGATCTTGTTTATTCCTAACCCTTCCAGGAACCCCTGTGTGGCTCAGAAGGTGGAGGAAATAGCCTCAGATACTGTCAGAAATTGATCCCTAGTGGTGTGCCCAGCTTACCATACCATATTTAAATGGACATTATGAATGTTTAAGACAAGAGTCACTCCTCAGACAGTAACAATACTAACAGCTTTTACTTAGGTAATGTTTGCTGTGTGCTAGGCACATTAACTCATTTAGTCTTCACAATAACCCTATGAGACAGGCAGAATTATTATCCCAGTTTTATAGAGAAGAACACTGAGAGAGAAAACATTCACTGGCCTTCCCCATGATCCATCACAGGAACATTCCTTAGTCAAAGCACAGAGCCTGTAGTTCACGATAGTCCCTGCCACTCCTTAATGCCTCCCAGATGTAGAGGTTGAGTGTCAGCTGCCACTTCTCTGCACTTGAAGAGCAGTAGAGACTTGTGTTGCTTAAGACTGGATGCTGGATCCAGACTGCCAAAGTCCTAGCTCTATCACGTTTTAGCTATGCAAGCTTGGACAAGTTCTTAAGCACTCTAAACCTCATCTGTAACATTCATCTAATATCATTGGCTCTTTTTGCCTCCAAAAGCTATATTTAGTCCAGGCTACTGGTTTGCAGCCTCTGATTGGAGCATAATCAGATGTGTTGTATTTGCCAGTAGAAGTGAACATGATCCTACAGCAGATGCCAACAGATGTGGAAGTTGGAGCTCAGAGAGAGCAAGCAACTTCTCCATAGTGGATGAGGGTACCAGATCTTCCGTTCAAAGCTGGGCCTATAAATCTGCCCACCAGCTGTGTCATCCTCTTATTTGCATGTCTTGTAAAAGCTTCTGTTCCCAGAACCTGGTGTGAATGCTTTGAAATGAACAGCTCTAATGCTTATTAGCAGAGTGACCTACATAAGGTACTTCCTGAGCCTTAATCTTTTCTCAAAAAAATGGGCTAATATCTACTTTCGATAAGGTTATGTTTTTCAGGTATTGACCAATTTTGCATGAAAAACCTGTTTTACCACCTCACCCCCAGAAAATATCACTGGCATGGCCAACACCCAACCACCTTGTTGACTCTGTATTAACACTCATTTGGGTTTAGAAGCCCTTACTGGCTATGTTCCCCCCTCAACTTGGCTCAGCTTGGGATTTGGGGACTGCAGGGATTACACTCATCATGTTGTTTTTCAAATGGCCTCTTTGCTTGCTTATCTCCCAGAACCACCCTGGACTCAAGGGTTGCATATGTCTTGTTTAAGAGTTTATCTCAAGCACTAAGCCCTATGCCCCATGCAAAATAAATGTGAATTGGGAACAGCAACAACCAGGGAAAGATGGGGTGGGCCAGTGGAATGTGCCATCATTCCATTACCATTGGCAGGGAATTTAGAGCAGAGTTGGAGAGCTCCTAGCTCCCTTGTCATCTGTCCCAGCTAAGCTGTGCAGACTCCCAGTTCTTATAGGGATCTCTAGACAGGGATCTCTAGACACCTCTTCAGAGGCAGGCTACACTATTCTCTGGCTCTGGCCTTTGCTTTAGTAGAGCTTACTATCTATTAGGGAGGTCAACATGTAACTTAAAATGTAATGGTCAATCAGTTCAGTTCAGTCACTCAGTCGTGTCCGACTCTTTGCAACGCCATGAATCATAGCACGCCAGGACTCCTTGTCCATCACCAACTCCCGAAGTTCAATCAAACTCGGGTCCATCAAGTCGGTGATGCCATCCAGCCATCTCATCCTCTGTTGTCGCCGTCTCCTCCTGCCCCCAGTCCCTCCCAGCATCAGGCTCTTTTCCAGTGAGTCAACTCTTCGCATGGGGTGGCCAAAATATTGGAGTTTCAGCTTTAGCATCAGTCCTTCCAGTGAACACCCAGGACTGATCTCCTTTAGGATGGACTGGTTGGATCTCCTTGCAGTCCAAGGGACTCCCAAGAGTCTTCTCCAACACCACAGCTCAAAAGCATCAATTCTTCAGCACTCAGCTTTCTTCACAGTCCAACTCTCACATCCATACATGACCACTGGAAAAACCTTAGCCTTGACTAGACGGACCTTTGTTGGCAAAGCAATACCTCTGCTTTTGAATATGCTATCTAGGTTGATCATAACTTTCCTTCCAAGGAGTAAGCGTCGTTTAATTTCATGGCTGCAGTCACCATCTGCAGTGATTTGGGGGCCCCCCAAAATAAAGTCTGACACTGTTTCCNAGTCCGAAATGCAGTTGGATGCAATCTCAAAAATGACAGAATGATCTCTCTTCATTTCCAAGGTAAACCATTCAATATCACAGTAATCCAAGCCTATTCCCCAACCAGTAACAGTGAAGAAGCTGAAATTGAACGGTTTTATGAAGACCTACAAGATGTTTTAGAAATAACACCCCCAAAAGATGTCCTTTTCATTATAGGGGACTGGAATGCAAAAGTAGGAAGTCAAGTAACACCTGAAGTAACAGGCAAATTTGGCCTTGGGGCAGGGAATGAAGCAGGGCAAAGGCTAATAGAGTTTTGTCAAGAGAATGCACTGATCAAAACGAACACTCTCTTCCAACAACACAAGAGAAGACTCTACACAGGGACGTCACCAGATGGTCAACACCGAAATCTGATTGATAATATTCTTTGCAGCCAAAGATGGAGAAGCTCTATACAGTCAGCAAAAACAAGACCAGGAGCTGACTGTGGCTCATATCATGAGTTCCTTATTGCCAAATTCAGACTTAAATTGAAGAAAGTATGGAAAACCACTAGACCATTCAGGCATGACCTAAATCAAATTCCTTATGACTATACAGTGGAAGTAAGAAATAGATTTAAGGGACTAGATCTGATAGACAGAGTGCCTGATGAACTATGGATGGAGGTTCTTGACGTTGTACAGGAGACAGGGATCAAGACCATCCCCATGGAAAAGAAATGCAAAAAAGCAAAATGGCTGCCTGAGGAGGCCTTACAAATATCTGTGAAAAGAAGAGAAGGGAAAAGCAAAGGAGAAAAGGGAAGATATTAGCATCTGAAAGCAGAGTTCCAAAGAATAGCAAGGAGAGATAAGAAAGCCTTCCTCAGCGATCAATGCAAAGAAATAGAGGAAAGCAACAGAATGGGAAAGACTAGAGATCTCTTCAAGAAAATTAGAGATACCAAGGGAACATTTCATGCAAAGATGGGTTAGATAAAGGACAGAAATGATATGGACCCAACAGAAGCAGACATATTAAGAAGAGGTGGCAGGAATACACAGAAGAACTGTACAAAAAGATCTTCACGACCCAGATAATCACGATGGTGTGATCACTCATCTAGAGCCAGACATCCTGGAAAGTGAAGTCAAGTGGGCCTTAGAAAGCACCACTACAAAGAGTCAGACATAGCTGAGCGACTGAACAACAACAACATGCAAAGGACTGGTTGCTTAACAAATGCTGTCACCATTCAAATGTGTAGGGCATGAATTTTGTTCACTGTATATGCTGTAGAAGAGTGCCTGACACATAGTAGATATTCAATAGCTAGTCGTTGAATGAATAAATGACCATGACCTTGAAACTGGTTTTTAAAGAATGAGTGGAATTATATGAGGAAATATGCTAGAGATTTGGCAGTGACCAGGATGGAAGAGAGGCCATCACGGCTGACGGAAAGATGAAAGGAGATTTGCTCAGAACAAGGTCCGTGAGATGGTCCTGGACTGAGTGGCAGCTTACGATTCTTTTTATTCCATTTCCACCCTCTCTTGACTCAAGTCCATCTTTGTGTGTTGGTCTCTAGGTTTTCATTGGAAAGTTCTATTGGAGAAAGAGCCAGAAGGGCACACTCTCTCAGAATGTTTTAGCTGGAAAAGGCCTCAGAAGTTGTCCTTTTCTCCCCTCCTCATTTTACCCATAAAGGGACTAAGGCTTAATAGGGGAATTAACTTGTCCAAGGTCTCAGACTGGTTAGTGTCAGGGCCAGGACAGGAAGCCAGGTTTTTCAACTCCAGGCCTGTGTTCTTTCCATTTTATGAGGACTTTCCAAGTCATTTCAGTTTACTTATTTATTTTTGTTTTAAGCAGCAGAATCCTGTTTTTTTCCAGATAAAAGCTTTGTGGATAAACTCAGAGCTGCCCTGGTAAAGCCACATGAAGGGCCAGTGGTGGGTCCATAATCTCCATCGTGGACTAGCTCCTCCCTTATACATATGCTCTTTCTTTGATGGAGACAGTTAACATTTTCTCAGTCTTGTGAAAGTGCATATAAATGCCCCAATTCCCTAACTCCACACTTGCTTACAAAAAGATTTTTTTCTCCTAAGTCTGTTTTCAAAACCATTACACTGTTTATGATGCTCTTAGCACAATGCCTGGCACACAGTAAGTGCTCAATAAATGTTCATTTACATCATTTTGTCATGTATTTGGCTCAGTCAATAGAAAATAGAGAGGTAGGGAGGGGAGCTGCTGCTTGTGGGCCACCTACTGTGTGATGCACACAGAACTAAATGCTTAACCATAATTTACCTCATTGATCTTCCTAACTAGGTCAAATCACTGTCTCCATTTTATAGCTGAGGACACTCAGAGAGGTCAGCTACTTACCTGTGGTCACAGAGATAGTACGCATTACGCTGGGATACCAGTCCAGGTTGCTTGACAGCCCATATCCCTCCCTCTCAGACACACACTTAGAGAAAGCAGATTCAGTATTGTTTCGTTTCATCCAGTCCTGACAACAGTACCATTCCTTCATTCAATGACTCTTTTGAGCACCTACTATGTGCTAGGTACTCTACTAAACCCTGCTGCAAACATTTGCTGTGTAGACAGGTGGACAAACAATGGGTGTGTAGTTACAAGAGTGATGAGTATCACCAAAGGGAGAAAAGAGTGACTCTTGACATGTTATTACCCCATCCTATGAATGAGGAAATAGCCCTCACAGGTTCAAGACTTACTCAAAAATCACAGGGTAAATAATAAAAATAGCTGAAATTCATTGTGCGCTCACTACACACCAGGCATTTTTCATGAACTCAAATTTTCTTAATTCTATGAAGTAAGTACTGTAATTCTCTTATTTCCCGAAAGGAACCAGAGTCGTAAAGCATGAAAGTAACTTGCCTTAGTTTACAGGGCTAGAAAGTGGCTGGTTCAGGATTTTAGCCCAGAGAGGCTGGCTCCAGACCCTGTGTTCTCAACCCATTTGAATCTGTGTGTGACTGGATTCCCTGCTGCTGAGTCTGCAAGAGGGAGGGGTGGAAGCAGTTTCCCCATCCCTGCACTTAAGCAGGTTCCCCATCCCTGCACTTCAAGGAATCCTGCGAACCCCCTCGATGTGTAAACTGGATTTGTCATGACAGAGCTCTGTTTTAGGAAGGCTGTGATCCCTGTCCTGGGCAGAAATGACCCTAAAGCAGCATCCTCCAGCACAGCCTGGCTCAGGAAGAAGCGCCTCCTTCAATCAGTGGTGCTTCCCAAGCCTCAGATCTCAGACAATTAGAGGGAGTTTCATGCTTCAGGAATCTAGGGCCTCTGAGGAGAGGAAGGCAAGGTTCTGACGTCTGTCTCCCAGAGGCTGGAGCCAGGTCCCGGGGTCACATTCCTGAAGGGCCCGGGTGCTCTGTGGGTGGGCAGGTGGCTTGTCAGGGTAGGGTCAGGAGTACGTCCCTCACAACCTCCCCAGCTTCAGAGATGGAGTCTTTAGAGAACCCAGACAGGCAGAAAGAGTTCTCCAAGGGGCAGTTCCCACAGCCCAAGAAGCTGGAGAGAAATGTGTTAAATAGGGCCCATCAGAGGAATATGGGGCTCTTTCCAGGGACCTGAGGTGGAGGTAGGACAGCACTGGAGAATATATGATCTCTGAGTCTTCACATGGGGATAATCTCATGCACTTAAGAAAAAAAAAAAAAAACTGTTTTAGAAAAGTTGAGAGTGAGCATGTTCCCTTGCATTATCTCGTGTGAACCTCACGATAGGCCTATGGCCTCTCATCTGTAAAATGAGAATTATGCTCATTATTCAATGAGGTGAGGAGCAAAACGGGGTCAGGTTCAGAGTGAATTTTATGTAGCATTTACCTCTTTCTCACAAAGTTGTGTGAATTCATAAAAATGATTTAGAAACTAAAAAAAAACAACAACAACAACAAAAAACAGCTATGCAGTACTATCTTTTGCTATATTAGTGGGCTTCCTTGATGGCTCAGACAGTAAAGAATCTGCCTGCAATATGCAAGACCCAGGTTCAATCCCTGGGTCAGGAAGATCCCCTTGAGAAGGGAATGGCTACCCATTCCAGTATTCTTGCCTCGAGAATCCCATGGACAGAGGAGTCTGGTGGGCTACAGCTGTAAGGTTGCAAAGAGTAGGACACGACTGAGTGACTGACACTTTCACTTTCATGTTAGTACAATTAATTCAAATCCTGGAGTGACCCCAAAATGCTTTGCTTCTTTCTTTATTATTATGGTTTTGTCATCCACTAATTTATCTAAATCTTCCTTGAAGGCAGCTCTTAACCTCCTATCTCTTGTGATAAGAAGGTACTCAGTTTACTTAAGAATGAAATAAAAATTTTTCCTTTTTTCAATCATATGAAATATGAATTTCAATCATATTCAAATGTCTCTATTTCTTGATATTCAAGCTAGACTCTAAACTCCCAAGAGCTGACCCATGTCTAATTTTTAGCTATGAATAATGTTCATTGAGCATTTTTGTACATGCCAGATAATGTTCTAAGTGCCTTACATGGATCAATTCATTTAATCTTTCTAGCAACTCTTATCGAACATGTTGTTAGGATCTCTACTTTAAAAACAACGAAGATGACCCATGGAGTGGCTAAGAAATGTTTCTACGTGTGTATGTGAGGGGTGAAGCTGGGCTTCTGAGCCAAGTGATTGGGCCCCAGAGTCCTCACTCTCAGGCACTAACTCTGCTGCCTGTCCTGGAGCCCTAAGCTCAGAGCCCTGCAGCCAGGAGGCACCGGGACATGCCTGTGAGTTTCATTTAAGGTCATTCCCTTCTCTGTTTTTTCTCATTGTGTAACCTGGGGAAATCAGGCTCAGAGACATGAGATAATTGGGTGGGTCAAGAATGTTTTCACTGCAGGTAACTTGACATGTAGCAGCGCAGGCAGTAAAGACACTTCTTTTTCTCACATAATAAGGGTCTAGATCTAGGTGTTCCAGGTGGGGAGAGTAGGAAAAGTTGCTGTCCAGCATTCAGGCTCTTCTTGTCTTTCTGTCACTTGTCCTTAAAATGTTGGCATTTTGTTCTCAGGTTCAATACTCCAGTGTCTGCGTTCTCCAGAGACACAGAACCAATAGGAGGAATCCATAAATATATTGTATATTGAGATCCCTGTAGAAGGGACTGACTGTCCACTCCAGGATTCTTACCTGGAGAATTCTGTGGACAGAGGCAGGCTACAGTCCATGGGGTTGCAAAGAATCAGACACGACTGAGTGGCTAACACTTTCAAATTATAATATATTTCATTTTATAATACATACAACATATTATAAATATTGTATACATAAATATATATTGTACACTTACATATAAAACAAGGAATTCGCTTACATGATTATGAAATCTGGGAAGTCCAAGATCTGCAGTCATCAAGCTGGAGACCCAGGAAAGCTGATAGTATAGTTCCCCCTTGATTCAAAGACTGGAAAAGTAGAAAAACTTAACGGTGTGAATTCCAGCCTAAATTTGGGTCCAAAAGCAGAAAAAAATTGATGTCCCAGCTCAAAAAGAATCAGGCTGAAGAAGAGCAGCTCACTTCTGCTCTTCAAAATTGAGCAAGGGCTTCATTTAGTCAAATCTGCTTTATATTCAAAATCTTAGCTGCAAGGAAGTCAGGGAAAGAAGTTCCCAGCGTTCCACCCTCCACCAGACAGGAAGACACATACACTTAGAAGAGGCTGGATTTCAAGTGGTGTTAGCTTCCTTTCACCCCAGGAAGTACAAAGAAGCTTTCATACATCTTACTCCAGTGGGAGTAAGAGCCAGGAAAGTTAGAACAGCTCCTGGCTACCACTACAGTTCCCTTGGGAGGAAAAAGCCTTCTCAGAGACATAAAAATTTTGGAGAAAATACTGAAAATATGGCACAGGATTGCTACCTCATATGTAACTAGTTCTTATAAATCAGCAAAGATGAATATCCCAATATAAGTAAACATATACATCTTCTTCACTAAAAAGAAGAAATGACCTGTGGACACTGGGTGAAAAGATGTTAAATTTCAATAGTTACCAAAGAAAACATGGAGGAAACCAGGAGACATTTTAAAGGATTGACTTCATGTGGTGAAGGGTAGAGGAGACTGGCTTTGCAATACACTATTGATATAAGCAAAAATTAATGTAAGTTTTCTAGTGTGCATGCTAAGTTGCTTCAGTCATGTGTGATTCTTTGTGACCCTATGGACTGTAGCCCACCAGGCTCCTCTGTCCATGGGATTCTCCAGACAAAAATACTGGAGTGGGTTGCCATGCCCTCCTCCGTGGGATCTTCCCGATGCAAGGCTTGTATTCTGTGGCTCCTGCATCGAAGGCAAATTCTTAACCACTGAGTCACCAGGGACACAAGTTTTCCAGAGGCCAGTATAATTTTAAATGTTTATAGTCTCTGACTCTCTAAGTTCCCTACTAAAGGCTTGAGGGAAGGAAAAATTTTAAAAATTCAAAAAGATAGACATTCTTCCCAGGACTGAATGTGATAATTTTAAAAAATCTAGATAGACACCAAGATAATAAATAAAAAGGTCTCAGTTCAATTCAGTCACTCAGTCTTGTCCGACTCTTTGCGACCCAATGAATCACAGCACGCCAGGCCCCTCTGTCCATCAGCAACTCCCAGAGTTCACTCAGATTCATGTCCATCGAGTCAGTGATGCCATCCAGCCATCTCATCTACATATTTACATTTTAGCAAAAAAAGATCTCTGTGGAATAGTAATTGAAAAAAGATTATAGGATGGCATGGATATACAATTTCCATTTTATTTAGAAATAATGTATTTTCATATTGAAAATATGGAAGGAAACTATTGGAATATAAATATTACCTCTCAATCTTGGGACTACTGCATACTTACTCTGTTCTTTATATGTTGCTGTGATGTTTTGTATCTTATTTTAAAAAGCACATGTCATATTGATTAACAGAAAAAATCCTTATAAAACTTTCTCCTTTGATGGGGATACAGATTTAGCCCTCAGAAACTTGCTGGACACAGTCACTGCCCTTACCTTTCTTCAGAGGCTTTAGAAAATCAAGCTTTCAAGGCCCCCTATAGCAAGGGTGTTTAGTGCCCAGGAAGGGATCTTGGGTAAAGGTGAGAAAGTTGAGGTGATGCTGGAGGAGCAGTGAGGAGGGAGATGTGCTCATTTTAGCATTGCTGATAGAGAGTTGTTCCAGGTTTCCTATAATGTCCCCTTGCACATGCTTAGCTCTCTTGTCCAGCCCCCAAACCCCCAGTGACTGCAGGGCTAACAAAATACTTCAGATCTCTGGTGCTTTAAATAGAGGTGTTTGGCACCCATTTAGATGGCAGGTCTGGCACGGCTAGGCTCTCAGCACTCACCCTAGTTTAAAGCTATGCATTGAAGCTACTTGGATGCCAGCTTTCCCTTCAACCTCAGTATCTCTAAGGCAAAACTCCTGATCATTCCTAAACCAAGCAGTACCTCCTGCCCCTGAAGTCTTCCAGCTCAGATCCTGAGGGCTCTTGCATTCTTGCTCCATCTTCTCTTTTCTGTTACCTCTTTCTCTTTCTCCTCCCCCACTTCTTCAGGACAGGGATCTAGGATATATTATTTAAAGTATATTCTATGGGCTTTTTATAGACTTCTAGAACTCTGCCTCTTAAAAAGTATATAAATAATAATAACTCTTTTATTTGGTGTCTATTAAATATCAACCACATTATAAATGTATTCTTTTCTTTTTTTAAATTTATTTATTTTACTTTAAAATATTGCATTGGTTTTGCCATACATTGACTATAATCCACCATGAGTGTATGTGTGTTCTCCATCCTGAACTCCCCTCCCACCTCTCTCCCCATCCCATCCCTCTGGGTCATCCCAGTGCACCAGCCCCAGCACCCTATCTAATGCATCAAACCTGGACTGGCGATTCGTTTCACATATGATGTTTTACATGTTTCAATGCGATTCTCCCATATTATCTCACCCCCGCCCTCTCCCACAGAGTCCAAAAGACCGTTCAATACATATGGGTCTCTTTTGCTGTCTGGCATACAGGGTTATCATTACCTTCTTTCAAAATTCCATATATATGCGTTAGTATACTGAATTGGTATTTCTCTTTCTGGCTTACTTCACTCTGTATAGCAGGCTCCAGTTTCATCCACCTCATTGAAAAAAGTGAAAGAAAGTCATTCGTGTCCAACTCTTTATAACCCCATGGACTGTAGCCTACCAGGCTCTTTCATCCATGGGATTTTCCAGGCAAGAATACTGGAGTGGGTTGCCATTTCCTTCTACAGGAGATCTTTCAGACCCAGGGATCGAACCCGGGTATGCCGCATCGTAGGCAGACACTACCATCTGAGCCACCAGGGAAGCCATCCACCTTATTAGAATGAATTCAAATGTGTTCTTTTTAGTGGCTGAGTAATACTCCATTGTGTATATGTACCACAGCTTGCTTATCCATTCACCTGCTGATGGACATCTAGGTTGCTTCCATGTCCTGGCTGTTATAAACAGTGCGGTGATGAACACTGGGGTACACGTGTCTCTTGATTCCCGTGTGTATGCCCAGCAGTGGGATTGCTGGGTCATATGGCAGTTCTATTTTCAGTTTCTTAAGGAATCTCCACACTGTTCTCCATAGTGGCTGTACTAGTTTGCATTCCCACCAACAGTGTAAGAGGGTTCCCTTTTCTCCACACCCTTTACAGCATTTATTGCTTGTAGACTTTTGGATAGCAGCTATTCTGACTGGCGTGAAATGATACCTCATTGTGGTACCTCATAGAAACAATCTTATGGGATGGCAGTATTCCTTAATATTTAAACAGGCATTTGAAAAAACAAAATGTATAGAAAATAGCCAATAAGCACATGAAATGGTGCCAGACATCATTAATCATCAGGAAAATGCACATAAAAACTATAATGAGATATCAAATTAAAAAGCCTGACAATACAAACTGTTGGCAAGGATATGGAGCAACAGGAACTCTCAAAAGCTACCAGTGGGAGTGTAAAATGGTACTACCTTTTTGTAAAGCAGTTTGGCTCTTTAGTACAAAGTTAAATATATATGTACCATATAATCCAACTATTCTTCTACTACATTGTTTCTCAAGAGAAATAAAACATGTCTACTAAATGACTTATACAAGAATTTTTATAGCAATTGCATTCATAATAGCTTCAAACTAGAGACAACCCAAATCAGCTGATGAGTGGATAAACAAAATGTAGTATACCCACAAAATGGAATGCTTTTCACTGATGAAAAGAATGAACTACTGAGAGATATGTATTCGTTTTCTGTTCTTGGTAACAATTCACCACAAACTTATTGATGTAACATAATAGGTATTTGTTATCTCACAGTCTCTGTGGGTCAGAAGTGGCAGAGTGTCAATCTTGTGTTTTGTCATTCCAAGTCAAGAGTTCTTTGTACCACTAGATCTGCCAGACTATCTTTTAACAGTTATCATTGCATTTTGCAGTTTATCCATATGCATCAGAGTAAATGCACAATGTTGTTCTCTTAAAACACATAATCCTATGAGTGAAGTCTTTTAAAAGAACAATCCCTTGAGATAATGTATGGTCATCCATGAAGATGAAGGCCTCAGAAGGTGTGTGTATACTGTTCATTGCTTGCCTTCTTTCTTGCCTCATAAATCCTGCATTTATCCAGATCTTGGCCATGTACTTCAGGGAAACCTAGGCCCCCTCTAGTGCCAGCAGATGAATCTTGATTTGTTTCAGGCAGTTGTGATCATTCTGTTCCCACTGGGAGACATGTGTTTAGGAGAGAGTCTGAGATGCAGCTTTGACCACTGAGGTCAGAGAGGCACCTGCCAGGGGATGCCAGAAACCCTACCAAGCTTCTTAAAAGCAACAGAGGGAAGGGGCTTTTTCTCAAAGGTATTAGAGTGGGAACCTGGGAGCTACAGTGACTCACTGATGATATGAAGGGACAGTATGAGGACAAAAGTCCCTGAGAATATGAAGAAGAAGGACATGAAACATGTAAGTCCTTAAGGATGACAGTGAACCTCTGATTCCCTTGCCCCGGACTGCCTATCTCAGTAATGTGAGTAATGCGTTTTCTTTATTGCTTTGGTCATCGCTGTGATTTGCAGCCAAATATATGCTTATATGTTCTTGCATACATAATATATAAGTAGATAATGTCAAATGCTTTTCTTGCACCTAATTCCAGGTGAATAAAATTCTTATAAGCCGTTGTATGCACTATAGTACATTCAAAATTAATGGCAGGCAGTTGATGTTATACATTATGTGAGTGCTAAGATTAATTTCATTCTTAGAAATATTTGTTAACCACTGAAGATTAGGAAAAAACCTAACTGTTGATCTGAGGGAATTGGTTAAGTAAATTAGGGTAGAGCCTTATAGTGAGATACTGATCAATACCTTTTGTCCTGCTGTGAAATGATTCCAAGATATCCTGAGTAGAAATACAAGAGACAAAACAGTATACAGAAGACTTTGAAAAATGCAGTCATGGAAAAACATCTGAAGTTCATTGCTGGACTGTGGTATAGGAAAGGACTAAAAGAACTTCCACCATAGATGGGCCTTCTGAGGACAGTAAGCTATCATGGGATAAAAGAGTATACAGAGTGGTGGATGAATAACATGGAAATGGTTACAAAGCCAGTGTCTTGGGGCAAAAGCATCAGGGATTGTGTGGGTTTGTAGCAGGGCTGCTGTATGTGGTCTCATATACATGAAATGGTCTATTTTCAAGATACTGAAGCAATTTAAAAAAAAGTATTCATGGAAACTTTGGCCTATCTCACAAATAAAATGCTGCTTACCTGTCAGCCCCAGTGATTAGCTAATATGACTGCCATTTGTCAGGGCTCACCATGTGCCAGACACTGGCATCCCTGTGTTGGTAGATTCAGTCCTCCTGGATATGAGGTACTTATCATCATCGTCACCTTCCTTTTTTACAGATGGGTAAACAGAGGCACAGAAATTTTAACTAGTATTAGGATCATCAGTTCAGTTCAGTTCAGTCGCTCAGTCGTGTCCAACTCTTCGCAACCCCATGAGTCATAGCACGCCAGGCCTCTCTGTCCATCACCAACTCCGGGAGTTCACACAAACTCATGTCCATCGAGTCGGTGATGCCATCCAGCCGTCTCATCCTCTGTCACCCCCTTCTCCTCCTGTCCCCAATCCCTCCCAGCATCAGGGTCTTTTCCAGTGAGTCAACTCTTCGCATGAGNTCAGCTTCTCATTTTGAAGCTTTGAAGTCAGGCACTGACTTCTCTGTAGCCACTAAAGTCCTAGATGACATCTGCTTCCATTATAAGGCTGTTTCATCTACATTGAAAATCTAGCCACTTTCATGAATTTTATTATCTAGATCTTCTGGATAACTTGCTGCAGCTTCTGCATTAGCACTTGCTCCCTCCCGGACCTTGCACTTTTATATTAAATGGAGATCACATCTTTCCTTAAACTTCAGAACCAACCTCTGCTAGCTTTAGCATTTTTCTGCAGCCTCTTTTCCTCTTGTCAGTCTTCATAGAGCTTAAGAGAGTTAGGGCCTTGCTCTGGGTTCTGTTTTGGCTTTAGGGAATGTTGTGGCTGATTTCATCTTCTATCTACACCACTCTAACTTTCTCCACATCAGCAATAAGGCTGTGTCACTTTCTCATGATTTGTGCATTCACTGGAGTGCTCTTTTTCATTTTGTTGAAGAACTTTCCATTTGCTTTCACAGCATGGCTGTTTGGCGCAAGAAGCCTAGCTTCTGGCTGTCTTGTATTTTGACATGCTTTCCTCACTAAGCTTAATCATTTCTAGCATTTAAAGTGAGAGATGTGTGACTCTTCCTTTCACTTGAACATTTAGAGGCGACGATCAAATTTCAACATTGTATCTCAGAATAAGGAGACCCAAGGAGAAGGGAGAGAGATGGGGGAGTGACTGGTTGGTGGCGTGGTCAAAACACACACACTTACCAATTAACTTTACAGTCTTATGTGGGCACAGTTCATGTTCCAATATCATAGATCACTGATCTCAAATCACCATAACAAATACAGCAATGGAAGAGTTCAAAATATTGGAAGACTTACCAAAATGGGATACAGAGACGCAAAGTGAGCAAATGCTGTTGGAAAAACGTATTGATAGACTTGCTTGCCACAGGTATTTTTTGAGGGGGTATGAAATAGAAAAGAATAGCTCTATTGCTTTGCCAGGCAAAGGGGTACACAGTAGGGTCCTGCCTTAAAAACTGTGTCCCAGTGGTGGAGAATTTGATGAGCAGTTTTATAGTTACTGTTCAGGGGTGGGGTTGCTGATAAGATCAAAAATCAGGTATGCACAGGGCCTGCACTCGGATCTGGCCTTAGGGAGTCTGATGGGTTTCTGTGGTTCCTTTAGGCTGGCCTCAGATAGTCTTTTTCTAGAGCTGCTCTGATCCTGGCCTCAGGTGGTCTTCTCTGGTATGAAGAATACTGACATCGCTGACATCGTCCATTCGTCAGCGGTTTTAGTTCTGCTTTAGGACTTAATGAAGCTCAGGCTCTTGATGTTTGGTGACAGGAAGAATTCAGTGAGAGGCAAAGTGATAGGTAAGAAGTGGATTCATTTAGAGAGACACACATTCCACAGAAAGAGGGTAGGCCATCTCAGATGGTGAGGCTAGCCGCCACAAACTTGCCGTTTGAGAAGGGCAACTCTAGGGACTTCCCTGGTGGTCCAGTGGTTAAGAGTACGCCTGCCAATGCAGGGCCACATGGGTTTGGTCCCCGGTCCAGGAAGATTCCACAGGCTTCAGGGTAACCAAGACCATGTGCCACAACTGCTCAGCCTGTGCTCTAGAGTCTGCAAGCCACAACTCCTGAAACATTGTAGAGCCCAGGTCCCACAGGAGGCGCGCGTGCACTGCAGCTAGAGAAAGCAGCGACAAAGACCCAGCGCGGCCATACATGTATAAGTCACAGTCTTAAAAAAGAAGAAGCAATTATATCTGTAAAGCACAATAAATGAAGATATGCCAATACTTCCAGTATACAGTTGTGAGGAAAACTGTGAGGAAAATGTGGTAAAAGAAAAGGAAAAATACAGTTGACTTTTTAATAATGCGGGGGTTAGGGGTGCAGACTGTCTTGCAGTGCAAAATCTGTGTATAACTTATATAATTTGACTCTCCATATCTGCTTTCCCCAAGCTGTGGATTCTACCAGTCTTGGATCATATAGTATTTACTATTAAAAAAATTTAATTATAGTGAACATACTCAGTTTACCTTATGTTGTTCAAAGGTCAACAGTACTATATTTGGTCACTAGTGTATTCTTTTCAAACAAGTATTTATTGAGCACCTTCTATATGCCAGGCAGTGTTCTCAATCTGGGGGGTACAAGCAGGAAGAAGCCCAAGTGTGCACTATCCTCTGTAGGACAGGAGCAGTAAAATACAGTCAGTAAGTCTTGTGGTCATCTGTTGACTCATTTCACTGGCAGAGAACTAAAAGCCTTGGCCTACCTTCTCCCAAAGAGATTCCACGTGTCTGACATTTCTCTTGCATCCTTGAGAGGAGCACAGGAGATACAGGGGCAGGGGTGGGAGATAGGTCCTTTATGAGGGCCATGCTGCTTAGCTTTCCTCTTCCAGTGAGATGCTACTTTGGGGCCCTAGGGCTTGATGAGTATAATAATTATAGGCACCTCATAATAGAGCTCTTTTAAAAAGTTAAATTCATTGCTTATCCATTTCATATTCAAACATTCCCTTTGATAAATGACCAACTCCAGTAATAATATAATCAGATTTGAGTCTCCTGAGATTGCTAAAGAGAGTTGCTAGGATTGGGTTAGGTCCCTTAGCTCTCCTTACCACTTCTGGTTAAAGGTTTCTATTCAGGGCATGGATGCATAATTTCTGGATTTTGAGCTTTCTCAAATCTGTGGAATGTCACTCCCTTTAAAATTTTCCCCCTCCCCAGCTATGTTTCTTTCAGATGTGTTTCATAATGAAGGGAGGAGATGGCAGGTTGGGGGACCCTGGGAGAAGTTTCGAAAGGGGCTGTCTATATTGTATTCATCAGGGTCTCACAGTTTTATTGATACAAAGAATTCTTACCCTGAAATTCAGTAGAAATCTCTTAATTACCTGACCATTAGTAGTTTCAGATCTCTGACTTTAGGCAGAAAATTATATTTTTATCTTGTATGTCATACCTTCCTTTGGAAGGCCAGTCTGGATTGTCTTGAAGAACTTTACTCAAGTTTTCCCAGTGTTCTGTGGGCAGTTTCCATTCATTGTCCAGGCTCCTAAGACTTCATCTAGCTTTGGAGTACGTATGGAGTGTAACCAGTCACTTTGCGACATACGAAGATTGCTGTCTTGCTAAGCCAAGGCAGAGGGAGCCCATTTCTTCCTACTCACCTTGACTTTGTTATATATTGTGGATTTCTAACTTTTGTAATACTTTAGTCTTGTCTCAGTTGGGACTTTATTGGAGAAAATGGAACTCTGTCTTAAACTAGTCTGAATAAAAATGAGAATTAATAACGATACAAAAGTATCTTAGAACCTAACTTAGCAATTCTTTTAGGCTTCAGAAACAACCAGAACCAGAGATTCGAATGTTGTCAGACCTCTTTTTCTGGCTGTTTGTGAGTCTGTGGTGTTCTGTGTGCGTTTGGAGAGTCTCTCCCTGTATCTGAAATGCCCCTTCACCCCCTTTCTTTGGGTGGTTAAACAGTTCATCAGGGGAACTGTTTTGATGTTACCTAGCTGATGATGCTTCCCCTAAAGTTCTAAGTCAGAGAAGGGTATTTTCTGTACTTTTGTAGTCCTTGGTTAGGTTTCCTCTCTAAACTTTACTTCATTGAATTGTGATTATGTTTCCACATATTAACCTTTTTTTTTTTCTTTAAACTTTGCGCTGTCTTCCTTGTGGCATGCAGGCTCTTTGTTGTGGGGTTTTCTCTAGTTGTGGCACGCTCAGGCTTCTCTGCATGCTGCTTGCAGACTTCTCCTGTTGTGATGCACAGGCTCTAGAGTGCATGGACTCAGTTGTGACATGTTGGGTGTCTAGTTGTGGTGCTTGGGATCTGAGTTCCCCAGCCAGAAATTGACCCTGTGTCCCCTGCTTTGGAAAATGGATTCTTAACCACTGGACCTCCAGGGAAGTCCCCCAACTCTTTCTTAACAGACTTTGTGTTCCTTGGTAGCAAAGACTTTGTCTTATTTTATTTACAGTTATAGTACCTAGAATCATGAATAAGTGAAAATTTAAGGAAAAGAAATATAGGAGAAGTAAATACTATGTATAGTTATTGATTGGCAGTTAGGGAAAGGTTTTTCTGCGGATAATTTAGTTTGATTCTGAACATAAATGTTGGTCTCAGCCCTGGACACTGTGTTTGGGACTGGGGCGTGTCTTTCAGTGTGCCCAGAGCATGAGCACATGCGCTTGCATCACGGCGAGGTGCAGCGCGCCGCAGCTTGTCCCCACTCGGCTGCCGAGGGCTGAGCTTTTCCGTTTGTTGCCCTTACAACTGAAGTGTCCCCAGTGGCTAGCTAGGGTCACACAGAGGGCGGAATCCCACTCATACCCAAGAGGCTGTCCAGCTTTCTGTTCTATTAAAAATATTTGATCTTCTTTAATACATGGGGCTGGTACAACTGGATAACCACAGACAAAAGAATGAAGTTAGACCCTCTGCCTCGCTCTTTATACAAAAATTAAATAAAAAATGAATCAATGACCTAAATAAAACAATAAAACTATTAGAAGAAACATAGGGATAAGTCTTCATGACCTTGAATTTGGCTACTGATTTGACATCAGAGTCACAGGCAATAAAAGAAAAACTAGATACATTTGATTGCAATAACAAAAAAAAAACTTTGTGTTGCATCAGAAGACATTATCAAGAAAGTGAAGACAGTCAGCATAATGGGAGAAAATATGTGTAAATTTTATATCTAGGTTCTAGTATCCAGAATATGTAAAGAACTCTTACAACTGCACAATAGAAAGAACACAAAAATGAACGAAGGATTTGAATAGATGTTATTTCCAAAGAGGATATACAGATAGCTAACAAGTCCATGAAAAGTTGTTTATTGCTCATTAAGAAAATGAAAATCAGAACCACCAGGCAGATACCACTCCACACCCACTAGTGGGAGTCACTTAGTCATGTCCGACGGTGACCCCATGGACTGGAGCCCACCATGGAATTTTCCAGTCATGAATTCTGGAGTGAGTAGCCATTCCCTTCTCCAGGGAAATCTTCCTGACCCAGGAATTGAACCTGGGTCTCCTACATTGTAGGCAGGTTCTTTACCATCTGAGTCACCAGGGAATCACCCTAGGATGGCTCTAATAATAGAAAAAAGAAGTATTGGTGAGGAGGTATAAAAATAGAAACACTTATACATTGTTGATAAAAATGCAAAACGGTTCAGCTGATGTGAAAAACTGAATGGTGGTTTTTCAAAAAGTTAAACAGAATTACATGTGACCCAGAAGTTCTACTCTTAGGTATATATCTGAAGAAATGAACACACAGACCCACCCAGACATTTGTGTATAAATGTTTATAGCAGTAGTAATAATCAAAAGATAGAAACAATCCAAATGCCCATCAACAAATGAATGGATAGTCAAAATGTAGTATATACATATAATGAAACATTGTTAGCCCATAAAAAGGAATAAATACTGATCAACATGCTACCATTTGGGATAAATCTCAAAAATATTATGCCAAGTGGAAGAAGCCAGATATAGAAGGTTGCACATATGTGTTACTCCTTTTATTTATATAAATTATCCAAAATAGACAAATTCATAGAGACAGAAAACAGATTTGTAGTTGTCAGGGGATGGAGAGGAAGGAATAATGAGAAATGATTACTTAATGGGTATGTGGTGTTCATCTCAAATGATTTAAAAGTTTGAAAGTAGAGGTAGTTGCAAATCTTTGTGAATAAAGTAAATACTATTGAATTATATCTTATCCTTTAAAGTATGTAGCCTGAAACTGCATACTTATAATCTGAAACAGTGCCACTGCCTTGGGTTTTTATGCAGAATGTTAGTTTTTTATTTTCTCTTTGGAAGCAGTAACTGCTGATGTTAGAAGGACCAGTTCTAAAAAGTTTAAGAATTAATGGGCCAATAAATAGCCAGGAAAAGAAGAATGAAGAAATGATCTTGGACTTGGCGAGGGCCCTAAGAAGTGGGTAAACAGTGGTGTGACCTTTGCTGGTCCTCTAAATGAAATCTTTGCCTAGTTCTTTCTTCCTGTCTTCACATATTAAATAGTGTCATCTGTTAGTTAATTTTTAGGTTTGAAAATATTTGAGCCTTCTTTAGTTCGGCTTCTGTTCCCTACCTGCATTCATCTTTGTTTTAATAAAATTCTGTTTCTTCGAAGGCCTTAACATTCTTGAGAGTCACATTTTTTGCCCCTCATTTTGGTCTTCCACGCAAGAGGACTGTTGAGTTGATGTTGGAAAGCCCTGGTAAGAACTGCCACCTGTTTTGCTGACCCTTTTGCTAGCCAGGTTTTCTCAGTCATTTGGGGTAGTGAGGTCTTCCTGATTCCTGCTAGGCCTGTGTCTTGGGAGCAGGGTCATTGACATTCCATAGGTGAGAGAGACTTCTTGAAGTTCTGAGTAAGTATTGCTTGAAGCCTGAAGATGCTGCTGTTCATGTTTAACTGGATCGATTCATTATTCTAATTTCCCAATTTATGTCCAGATTATATGGATAGTTTTTTTTTTCTTAAAAGTAGTCTGAATCCTTTTCAGTTTCTTGTTCAGAGAGGAAAAGGAAAGATATCTAATTTTATTTTGCTGAGAATCTGAGCTAATACTTGGACTTCTGGCATTCCTTCTTAAATTCTGATTTCCTATTTTTCTTAACTGTTTTCTTTTACTCCTGTATTTTTGGGATGATATTCCTGATATATATTCAGTACATTGATGATTTTTCTTCATAAGACTGTTAATCCAACTTATGTTTGTATAAATAGTACAAAAATAAATCTTCTGTGTTTGTGAATATATACACAATTAGACATTTGACCACTTTCAAAAATTTGGCTTAATGAGATGTTATAATGAGCTGATTTGTAGAGTTCATGATGATACTTAGTATGTTCTTAAGAAAATAAGATGTTCAGAGCATTAGTAGATAATTAGAAAATTCTGGGTAAGTTAAAAGATATATATATAGACGTGTGCAAGTTACTTAGCTGTTGGTGTGTCTGTGGCCATCTATAAAATGAAGGTTGGACCGTATCACTTGAGTTACAGAATTGTGTTTCATCAGAAAACACATATCAGCACTACAGGTCCGTCTACTCCAGGTTACCTTGATTATCAGTGTGGTTGAAACTGTGTTGTGCACCAAGCCCATTTTTTTACCCCCAGATGGAAAAACTGCCTTGGGCTGATAAGCATCAGTGTGAGAGGTAGCTGCAGTTACTCTTGTTTGATTGAGTGTCCCTGGTTTGCTGCAGGCTGCTAGGCTTTATAATAGAAAGGACCCTTGCCTGTAATGGGTGTCTTCTGTTCTGGCTGAGTGCCTTGCACATGGATAAATGTCCCTTAATTAAATGTCTGCCAACCTAAGGCATTGGCATTTACACACATTGCCTCATGCAGTCTTCCCAGCCCACCTTGTAACACCAACTTTGTAATATAAGCCAAAAAACTCAGTTTTGTACATGAGTAAACTGACACAGATGATTAGCCACTTGTTGAAAGCCCCACAACTGGGGGTTAGGAGCGTCTTCTAAATAAAGCCATTTAAAATTTTACCTTTTTATAATGAAATGGGACCTAATAAAAAACTTCCAAACTTCTCCACAGGAAGGAAGCCGTAAATAAATTGAAAAGACCGCTGATGGACTGGGAGAAAATATTTGCAAACAATGTACTGATAAAGGCTTAATTTCCAAAATACACACAAAGTGCATACAACTCAATAGTAAAAAAAAACCCAACCCAGTGGAAAAATGAGCAGACTATCTAAATAGACATTTCTTCAAAGAAGACAAACAGATGGCCAGTAAGCACATGAAAAAATGCTCAGTATTGCTAATTATTAGAGAAATGCAAATCAAAACTACAGTGAGGAATCACCTCACGCCAGTCAGAAAGGCCATCATTAAAAAGTCTACAAATAACAGATGCTGGAGAGGGCGTGGAAAAAAGCAAACCCTTCTACACTGCTGCTGGGAATGTAAATTAGGGTAAGCACTATAGAAAACAGTATGGAGATTCCTTAAAAAACTAAAAATACAGTTGCCATATGATCCAACAATTCCACTTCTGTGTCTGTATCGGGAGAAAACTAATAAGATACGTGCACCCCTATGTTCATTGAAGCACTGTTCACAATAGCCAAAATATGGAAGCAGCCTAATTGTCCATCAGCAGATGAATGGATAATAAATATGTGGTAAACATATAATGGAATATTGCGCAACCATAAAAAGAATGAAATAATGCCACCTTCACCAACATGGATGCACCTACAGATTATCACACTGATCAAAGTCAGAAAGGCAAATAACAAGTGATACTACTACCTATGTGTGACCATTTTAGGTTCCACCTAAAACATGATCCAAATGAATGTACTTACAAAACAGGCTCACAGACATAGAAAGCAAACTTATTGTTACTAAAGGAGAAAAGTGGATGCAGAGGATATAAATTTAGGAGTTTGGGATTAGCAGATACAGACTACCAAATGAACAACAAGGTCCCACTGTATAGCACAGGGAACTATATTCAATATCCTGTGATAAGCCATAATGGAAAAGAATATGATAAAGAATATATTTGGATCACTTTGCCGTACATCAGAAACCAACACAACATTGTAAATCAACTATCAGTTCAAGTGCAGTTCAGTTGCTCAGTCGCGTCTGACTCTTTGCAACCCCATGGACTGCAGTACGCCAGGCTTCTTGCCACCAGCTCCCGGAGTTTACTGAAACTCATGTCCGTAGAGTCAGTGATGCCATTCAACCATCTCATCCTGTGTCCTCCTCTTCTCCTCCTGCCTTTAATCTTTCCCAGCATCAGGGTCTTTTCTGATGAATCAGTTCTTCACATCAGGTGGCCAAAGTATTGGAGCTTCGCATCAGTCCTTCCAATGAATATTTAGTATTGATTTCCTTTAGGATTGACTGGTTTGATCTCCTTGCAGTCCAAGGGACTCTCAAGAGTCTTCTCCAACACCACAGTTCAAAAGCATCAATTCTTCAGCGCTCAGCTTTCTTTATGGTCCAACTCTCATGTCCATACATAACTCCTGGAAAAACCATAACTTTGACTAGATGGACCTTTGTCGGCCAAGTAATGTTTCTGCTTTTTAATATGCTGTCTAGGTTGGTCATATCAATAAAAATAAAGTAAAATAAAAATTTACCATTTTAACCATTTTAAAGTGCATAGGTCTGTGGCATAAAGTGTAGTCACAATGTTATGTAATCATTTTCACCATCATCCATCTTCTTCGCCTGTGCCTTTTTTTCTTCTTCTTACACTGCTCCCCTTTATTCTTTAGGCACTTTTAACTTTGAGATCAGAGTAAAAACTTCTTGAGCAGACGCTGAAGGAACCTGGAGGTTTACACTTTCAGGCTGGGCTGAAGACTGAGTGGTGTCCAAGTTTCTTCCCATGTCCTCAGCCATCTCTGTTTCATGTGGAGTGTGTTGTTGCCTAATAGTAGTTGAGTATGTTATTTTAAACAGGAGTGCGTGCTATTATGTTTGCTTATTCTCACACTGAATTGGAGCTGTTTAAGTCTATTCCTCCTGTTCCTTGGCCCAGGGAGGCAGTGATCTAAATTAGGTCTAAGCGCTGAGGGGGCTGTGTACCTGCCCTGTGGGTTAGGGAACTGCCAGGCTAATGTCCTCTTTTTCCACCTTGTACTTGGAAGATGATTATGCTTTGTCATCCTTCACTCCTTCCTGCCAGGAGACTAGTTCTCTACTTTCAGTTTCACTTTGGGGTTTAAAAATGTTTCTTAATCTTCCTTTGGCTGAGTTCTCTGGATAATATAGGTACAAGTAAGCAGTTTTGTTGGCTTGGCTGTGGGTTAAGTAGGAATGTGTGAAAAGAGGTTTGAGGAGGGGGGTGGATCTGCCTAAGTAGAGTAACTGGATTTTTCCACTTGTTCGTGTTTCTGCTATGCTGGCCTCAAAGTCCTGTGTGATAGCAGGCACAGCCAAGTGGTGAAATATGACACAGGCTGAATATGAGAATTGGCAGTTGTCCTGAGTGCACAAATAGTTTCTTCCCTCCCAAGCATATTTTACAGCTAAGNGGCCCCGCCAGGAGCAGAGGCCGCTCTCAGCAGGGCTGGGCCCAGGCCCCACGCACACGTGTCAGGGGCACAGACTGAATCCACCAGACAGACAGGAGTGCCGCGGGCAGTGCCCCCAGACCCGCCGGCCGGCGGCCACAGCTGGGACCTGCCGGCCTCCCCCCCCCCCCCCCCACCGACCGCCCCCCCGCCCCCACCAAGAAGGAAAGAGACCTTTGGAAAAAAAAAAAAAAAAAAAAAAATTATCTTTATGAAAAGGTGGACAGTTTTATTTTAAAAGTTTTCAGAAAAACAAAATACAAATTCAGCTTCTTTTTCTTTCCTTCGTTTTATCTCTGATCTTTAAATGTAAGTCTGATTCCAGATACACTCCTGAGTCTGTTGGTGAGTGGTAGGATCTGGGCCTCCCTAAGTTCGACCAGTCACATATTCTTCACTTCAGATTAGTACCAACTAGGTAAGGAAGTTGCTGGAAAGACTGAAGCCCAAGCCTTCCTATTGAATGGTCAAATGGGCACAGTTTGGACCCTCACCCAACTCTGCTCCATGTAAATTTTATCTAGCACACACGTGACAGGCCAGCATTTGGTGGTAGTGTAATTCCGGTCCTTACTCACTAATACTGCAGGCCACCATTGCATGGGGCTTGACCTGAGGTAGCTGCTCTAAACATAGCCTTCCTTTCTGGCAGCTGCAAACACCTGGAAGAGCAGACAGGCCCTCAGCAGAGAAGTATTTGCTGTTAATCACAGGTGTGTTAACAGCTGTGCACTGTCAGACCTTATTTCATGCTCTGTTTATACATAATTAAAAACAACCCTCTGGATCCACTGGCTGATGGTTGGGTTATATTTGGAAAAATGCTCTTTGTGTTGTTTTTCTTTGGGGACTGGGGATGATGTCAGTAGTTTGAGGAAGACCATAAGAGAAATAGTTAATGTAATTACCAACAGTTTCTTTAATGAAGACAGCTTACTTAAACACCTTAGTGGCCTTTGGTTTCTGGCACTGATGAGCCAAGCTATCAGTTGCACGATTCTGTTCAGTTAGAGACTCTGGTTTGTATGCTTCTTCATTCCTTTTGACATAACAAAGTTTATATGTAGTTTAAAAGAACACCAACATTTACAAAATTGTGCTTCTAAAAAGAAGCTACACATGGCTCGTGAAAGTGTAAAAGATACTTGTGTGCTCAGTCACTCAGTTGTCTGACTCTTTGCGACCCCATGGACTGTAGCCAGGCTTCTCTGTCCATGAAATTTTCCAGGCAAGAATATTAGATCGAGTTGCCATTTCCTGCCCCAGGGAATCTTCCTGACCTAGGGATTGAACCTGCGTCTCTTGCACCTCCTGCATTGGTAGACTCTTTATCACTGTGCCACCTGGGAAGCCCCAAAAGATATTTAACCTCTCATGAAAAGAGAAAACCATTTTCGGACCTCACCAAGATCTTACTTTTCACCCATCAGACTGACAAAAATACAAAATGTTAGAGAAGTATTGTTAATGAATGAATGGAGAAATAGACACTCCATATATTCACAGTGACAGCATTCACTAAGTGTATAACTTTTTATTGAAGGAAGTTTAGATATATCTATTAAAGCCACAAATAATACCTGTGTGTGTGTATGTGTATGGAAAAGAAGAGATAAGATAGGTATTTTTCATCGTATGAAGCTTTTTAACACATTTCTTTATTATTTTTGGTTGTGCCAGGTCTTCGTTGCTGTTCAGCTTTTCTCCAGTTGCAGAGAATGGGGGCCGCCCTTGAGTTGTGCTGTGTGGGCTTCTCATTTCAGTGGCCTGTGTTGTTGCAGAGCACAGGCCCTAGAGTGTGGGATCAAAACAATACAGGCGCCCTGCGGCAAGTGGGCTTTTCCTGGATGTAGCCCGTATCCCTTGCATTGGCAGGCAGATTCTTCACCACTGGACCAGCACGGAAATCCCCATTGTATTAAACTTTTTGAACCAAGTATTGCCTTTTTAAAAAATGTAAATTTTCTTTAATGGAGCTTCTTTGAAGTTTAGTCACAGCTACAGAGGAGCTATCTTTTTTTAGTTGACTTTCTTACCCATACTTGCTGTCCTTATGGGTAAAAGGAAGATTTCCTCACATTGTTGCTGATGGTGCTAATAATGCTTACTTTCTATGTGGGTACCTTGCGAAGAAAGTGTTGCACAAGTTTGTTGGTCCTTGTGTTTTTTCCTGTTGTTCCTAAGCCAGAATCATTGACTCTGAAGATTAACATACTAGGAGCCATCTATATACCTTTATACAGGTGCTATAACATAGCCTAGGAAAACAAGCCTAGTGTTCTTTTGCTTGACAATTAGATCAATATGCTCTGGAGAGGACTGAAGTCGTTTGCCTTTTCTCTTTGTTTGTAGGAACCTACAGGCAGCAATTGGCGCATATTATGACTTTGAGAGCCCAAACATCAGTGTGCCCTCCATGTCCTTTGTCGAAGACGTCACCATAGGAGAAGGGGAGTCCATACCTCCTGATACTCAGTTTATAAAAACGTGGCGGATCCAAAATTCTGGTAAATGTATAAAGAGCCATCTTCCCTGCCCAGTTTTCTTTTTCTTAGCAGTTAAAAAAACAAGGAAATGTTTTAGCTTAAATTACGTGATTGTGTAACACTTTTTTTCCTTATACATGATGCAGCATTTTTTTGTACTGGTATGATGACCCAAACACCAATAAAATAGTCCCTAGATTAGGAAGAATTTCAGTCTTGACATTTAAACACAATTCAATATTCTTTTGATACCAGGAACTAGGCACGTGTGTGGTAGTGGTATTGTCTCCACAAGTATAGCTCTACTCCATTGTTTTATTTCTGCTCTAATTAATCTTCCAGTTATTTCCAGCATGCTATAGGAGGTACATCCTTGAAAAGAACAAGGTAGCTAGAGTTGTGAGCTTCTGCTCATTTGAAAGCTCATTTCTTTGCAACCACGAGGATTAATTCTGTCTGAAATTTTCATTGAGCTATCTATCTATCTGAGCTGTTATCATCACTTTGAAAAATAGGGTAAGAAGTGTACCTATTTGCTCAGACTAGAAAAGATGGAAAGATTGAGAAGTTGCCTTCTTAAAGAATTATTGTTTAGACTTACTGCTGACTTAAGAAAAATTCAGCATAAACTAATTATGGTTCTTTGAAAATAATGTCTGATAACTTGTTACATTCTTTTCAAATGACTTTTAAAATTTGATTGAGTTTATTAGCATGTCTTATTCCATCCAGTAACAATTTATGCTGACTAGGTGAGGATGCTTTAACTTCCTTATTATTGAGTGTTTGCAAAAGAAATTCTGAGAGATGGAAAGTTTTCTAAAAGTACAAAAGGAGTACTTAGCTAAAATTTGTTGGTGTGGGGGATCCCTGTCTAGCATGGTAATCTGATGTGAAATTGTAGAAAACTTATGATGGGGAGAGACTGGCTAAGCTAGCTTTTTATATCATAATTAATATACCAAACTTACTATTAGTTTGTCTGGCTTATTTGGAAATAACTTTAGCTTGGATGAAGGTTTGGTGTGTCTCGGAGCAAAAACACGTAATCTGGATTGACCCATTGTTGTAGGTGACTGGACATCAGTGACTTTATAAAATTTTCATTAGCTTCTTTTCCCCCTTGGTTGTAACAGTGTGGGACATTATAAGTTTGAGAGGCACATGTTAATACAGGAAAATAGCATGTTTTCTATTTTTCTTGAAATTCTTGTTACAAGTTTGATTATTTTATGTTCCTAATTTCTGTCTCACCTTCTTAATGTTGCCTGCTTTTAAAAATATTGAAACAAGTTCTTCACATCAGCTTTTATTCATCATGTTTCTTCTCTGACTCACTAAAATCTGTGTTGCTGATGAAAAATGCTTTTGAAACCTAGCCATGAATTTTTAAAATGAGTGATGTTTGTTTAGAAAGTATAACTTATTAAAAGTTTTGTTTATTTAAAATAATTAATCCAAGACCTTGTTTACTTAATAGTAAAAACACTGGAAATGGTCTGGCTTTCCATGGGTTCTTTATAGTGTTCTTTAATATTAAAAGTTGTTAGAGTACTGTTAAATGTTTTAAATACTGTTTTATTGAAGAATACCATTTTATATTTTGGAAAGCTTCTTTGAAATATCTTTTCACTCACTAGACAGTTCTTTGGGTTAATGGGAGATTGGAAGGGATTGATATAAAATGGCTAGAATGTCAAATCAGAACCCCAAAGAGCCTTTCACCTTGACTTGAAGAAAAATTTCTTCTGGTGGGACGGCTCTTTTTCCTCCTACTTTCTGCATAATGAGTGCAATTTAAAACAGTCTCTGGGTCTGCAGCCTTTCTTCCTGTAAAGGACATTTTTGTTCCTGTACACCTCTTGAAAAATTGGGCAACAGTTGCTAGAAAGGTACTTTGAACAAATAGGTTTTTTCTTCTTCTGGAAGTTATTATACCAATTGTAAAATAGTTTTGTAGACTAAATGCTTTCCATTCGATTAAGAAGAAACTGGCCTGCCATAGTTACGTGACAGATATGTTATTAGAGATACAAGGAAGGCAGGCACGTGAGCTGGTTCTTTGGCGTCACCCTGATCTGGCTTGAGTTCTTTCTGCAGATGGAGTGGTAACACAGGAGTAGTGTAGACTGGAACTGCCCTGGTGGTCCAGCGGTTAAGACTCTGTGCAGGAGGCATGGGTTCTGTCCCTCGTCAGGAAACTAAGCTCTCATATCCTGCGTAGTGAGGTCAAAAAAAAAAAGAGGAAGTAGTAGAGTAGGCCTGAGCTCTTTCTCTCTGGCTCTCATTCATAATCTTCCCTAAGAGATAAGTTCCCCCTGAAAGAGTTTCATAAATAATTTTCATGGTGCCTCTCTGCTGTCATGTTTCAGCCATACTGGACATTCAAGTTTACAAAAGATGAGATTGATAGGAATTGTATATAGCTGTCCCAGCACCTTCCCCAAGGAAGATAAATGTCAATACATTGTTTAATTAAACGCCTGATAGGAAAGTCCTTAGATTCATATCACAGAAAAAGAGAAGTGAGATATGTAATGACATAGATGCAGAATCCCAGAATCCACACTTTTGGTACTATGTAAGTTTTAGAAGTTTGGGGAAACTTGCTAAGGATACTTTATAGTTTAAGTTTAAAATGAAAATTTGAAACTGTCTCTCTTAAGACAAAAGTAGAGTATTCTCTTTACCAATACTTAAAGCTTCTCAGTTATTATAGCCATGCTCTGCTATCCAGCTGTGATGAGTATTAAACTAAGCATCTTATGATAACTCTTATGTTCCTATGACTTTAATGAAGTAGTTGTGATTGTCATATGAGAGAGTGACCTCAAAGTGATCTGTATTTTCTAAACTATGTAGAAGTGAATATAGAGCAAGAGTTGATGGGGGAGGAAGGGAAACTTGAGAAAGAACAACTATTCCCTCCGTTTTTATTCAACTCCGTAATATAGTTACATTTCTTATGTTCCAGTCACTTTATCAGGTACAGGAAAAAAAATGGTACCCAGATCAATGAAGGTCTCTGTTTGCCTGTAGCTTAATTTGAAATACATTCTCTAAACTACGAGGGGTTTAAAAGCAGAAGGGGGTCTTCATTGAGGTTTGTCTTTTGTCTTGCTCTTTGGCTGTTCCTTCTGTCCCCAAACTAAATCTCAGACTTTCTGGAACTGGTGGACTTTTGTTTTTGCCATACTCACTGCCATCTCAAAGTTGATATGATAGGGTTTTTTGTCTTGTTTTGACTTTTTATTTTTTAATAAAGTTATATTCCATAATAACTGTAGAATCACAACCTTTGTGTGCTTGTGATACTTAACTTGGAAAGTCGTAAAACATAGACTAGTCTTTCTTTTCTTCTAGAAGCATCTATCTACCCCACAGTAAGCCAGTTTGTAAGAGACTTAATATGAAGCCCTATTACGTTATACTTCTCAAATCCAGATTTTTCTGGTATGCTTAGCTTGGTAGGTCAAGCAGCCATCAGTATTTCCCTTCCTTCTGTATCAAGAACCAGTATCAGTGACCTTTTCAGAGTAACCTGCCTTTATAGTTGGGGTTGTAAGAACTATATGTCATTGTAAACTATTGGCAGCTCTCAGAAGGCAGATGATTGATTCTTCATTTTATAGCGTAGTAACACTTTAGAGCTGATGGTGCATAACTCTTCCAGTTTTTTCTTTAAGAAGCTCTCCAAGTACCACATCAGTAGGGTCTGACATAGAAAAAGATAGGACCGTAGCCACATAATTTTTAATAGTTTCACAGCTTACCAAGTCTCCTGGAAATAGAGCAGTACTCCCTCTCTTGCATAGATGAGAGCTCCAACTGTCTCAGCTGCTTGTGCTTGTCTGATCAGGGCAGCCAAGTATTTCCCATACCCAGGAGGTCTTGGTTTTCATTTTCTTTAAAGTTCCAAAAACATTCTTGGGTTTTCATATAAACAGACATTGTTTTGTTTGATATGTGTGTCCGTATGTGTGTGTGCATGTGTGCATATGTGTCTTTTAAAGAATAATTATGGATTCACCCCTATAGTAGTAATTTAATTTTTCTTTTGGATCTTGATCTTTAATAAAGAGACCAGCATTTTCCAAGGTACTTCACGTCAGCTGCTACTATTCTTGACCTAAGACAGATATGCTTTTGCTAGGCCATAGGCCCCAGAAATGAAAAAAAGATTTGCATGTATTACCAGTGTATCATCCACAACCTTCTCAACAGTAGCAGTTGCCCTTTAAAGTGTTAATTTAAGAGGCCACTTTGCTGTTAGATTTTTTTTTTTAATCATAAAGAACATAGCAACCACTGCTCCATCTGCTACCCCTAAATACCAAGAGCCACAGCAGGTACCATTCATTATGAGGCTGAGATCTCAGCAGTAGAGTGTTGGTTGCTTTTCCTGTCCGGTTCTCGCTTTTTTCAGTAGTAAGCCATCAAGTTTCTAAACTGGCCTGGCACTTCAAGAACAAGGGACTGAGGAATCCTAGAATACTGTTAGATGAGTTTTCAACATGCTGAGAGTCCTGCCTTGCCCAGCTTTTCATAGCGATTTATGTTTATAATGAATGTAAAAAGATACAGAGAGGTTTCTGTGTATAGTAAAAAGGAGTGTGTCGGAGAGACCTCACAGGAAATATCACATCTAGTCACTGTATGTGGCTACCTGTGACCGGTCAGAAGTCAAGGTATTGATTTCTCATGTGAGTTAGTTACATGAATATAGGTGCACAGGAATGGGAACCAGATAAGACCTTTGCCACTTCCAAAGGCGGGCGAGGCATTCCTGCCAAAGCTGTTTCTCTATCTTTCCATTCCTGTTCTTTCTACGAGCATCTCTGGCTAGTGTCATCACCCCTGTGACCACGGGTCAGTGTACTGTTATCAGGGCCTACGGTTCATACTTTCCCCACTACTGTTTGCACCTGAAAATAAAGCTTTCACTTGACTCTTCTGTCTTTATTTATTTACAGTCTTTTGACCCTCAATCTTTTCATTGTTAGGGACTCCAGAAGAAAAAGCAGGGGAAAAGTAGTTTTAAAATGAAAGTAATACAGAAATTACTCTTCATGAGTTTCATCCTCTTTCCTCAATGGAAAAACTGGGGATAGTCAGGCATATTTTTACTTTGAATGTCAGTTTAAAAGTTCAAGTGCAAATGGGCATGTTTCTTAGTGGAGAAAGCAGTCCTCCAGAGGTGTGGGCTAAGCTTCGTTTCCGTGGCTCCTTGAGGCTTCACTCCTAGATCCTACAGGTTGGTGTGATGTGTAGTCTTCCCTGGGCGCCCAAAACACTACTTCTTGAGAAACTGCCTTGCCTTTGTCGTGTGTGCTTTCTCTTAGCAATAGACCATTGGTCAGAGCTTGTTGACTGTGATTCTCCCTAATCAGTGTATAGCTCAAGAATATGGGTAGGTTTACATATATGTGAGAGACAAAGAGACATCTTCTACAGTTTTGTAATGAACTGCACCCAGCATAGGACCACTGATTGCCTAACATTTTTTTCTTTTGCTTGAACTCAGGGGCAGAGGCCTGGCCTCCAGGGGTTTGTCTTAAATATGTCGGGGGAGACCAGTTTGGACATGTGAACATGGTGATGGTGAGATCGCTAGAGCCCCAAGAGATTGCAGATGTCAGCGTCCAGATGTGCAGCCCCAGCAGAGCAGGAATGTATCAGGGACAGTGGCGGATGTGCACTGCTACAGGACTCTACTATGGAGGTGAGTATGTCCCTGTGCAGCTCAGGGATGAAGCAGTTAAGGTAACATCTCAGCTTCCCCAGCACTGCTCACAGAGCTTGTCAAATTATGTAGCAGGGTGTGGTCTCTTTTCCAGCCCCATGCTGTAAATGATTTGAATTTAATGATTAATTGATTCAGTCTAGTGTTCTCTTTATGCTGGAATTTAGTTAACATTTAGTGAAGTGTATGAGGTATATCTTGTAGTCTAAGCAATGACTTAGTAGCGCTGCTGTTTTTATAATATAATCTAGTAGGTGCTCTAAGAATACTGAAGGCAGTTTTTGTTCTCATAGTCTCTAGAGACAAGTTGTATTAAAAAAAAGATATAATGCACAAAATGTGCCTGTGTCTCTGATGACCTGTCAAGACACTAAAACCTCTCACTCCTTCTCTTTATTGCCACACTTTGTGGACAGAGTGATTTCCATTCATTGTCTCTTATTTCCATATCCCTTTATTCTTCAACCCGGTCAATCCTATACCCACTTCGATGATGTTTATTAACAACTACCGAGTTTCCAAATTCAGTAGCTACTTTCCAGTCTTCACACTGACCATTTGGCTCCAAACTCTGAATGGTTTCTGAAATGTCTACCTTCTTAGTCACACATGATCCCTTTCTTATTTTCCCTCTGAATGTTCTTTCTCTGTCTAGCCTCATCTTTGCCCTGGGACTATAGGCATACCTTGATTTATTGCTGTTCACTTGATTGTGCTTTATAGATAATTTTGTTTTTTACAAATTGAAGATTTGTGACAGCCTTTTGTTGAGCATATCTGCTGCTGGCGCCATTTTTTCAACAGCATTTGTTCACTTTGCATCTCTGTGTCACATTTTGGTAATTCTACCAATATTTCAGACTTTTTCATTTTTATTATATTTGTTACGGTGATCTGTAATGAGCGATCTATGTTGTTTCTATTGTAATTTTTGGGGTGCCATGAGCTGTACCCACATAAGACTATGACCTTAATTGGTAAATGCATGTGTTTTGACCACCAACCAGCCATTCTCCCATCTCTCTCCCTTCTCCATGGGCCTCCGTATTCCCTGAGATAAAACAATGTGGAAATTAGATTGGTTGATAACCCTTCAATGGCCTCTAAGTGTTTTAAATGAAAGGAAGAGTCACATATTTCCCACTTTAAATCAAAAGCTAGAAATGATTAAGCTTAGTGAGGAAGGCGTATCAAAAGATGAGACCAAATGGAAGCTAGGTCGATTTCACCAAACAGCTAAGTTTTGAAAGCAAAGAAAAAGTCCTTCAAGGAAAGGAAAAGGGCTACTCCAGTGAAGAACACATGAATCATGAAAAAGTAACATAGCCTTCTTGCTGATGTGAAGAAAGTTTGAGTGGTCTGGATAGAAGATGAAATCAGCCACAACATTCCTTTTAAGCTAAAACCTAATCCATAGCAAGACCCTAACTCTTCAACTCTGTAAAGACCTCAGTCAGTGGTCAGAGGTGAGGGAGTTGCAGAAGAAAAGGCTAAATCTAGCAGAGGTTAATTCTTGAAGCTTAAGGAAGGAAATGATCTCTGTAACGTAAAAATCCAAGGTGAGGGAGCAAGAGCTGATGTAGAAGCTGCAGCAAGTTTTCCAGAAGATGTAGCTAAGATTATTCACCAAGGTGGCTGCCCTAAACAGCAGATTTTCAGTGTAGACAAAATACTAATATTGTTAGAAGATGCCATCTAACACTTTCATAGCTAAGGAGGAGACGGCAGTGCCTGGCTTCAAAGGACAGGCTTTCTTGCTTAGGAGCTAATGCATCTGGTGGCTTTATGTTGAAGCCAGTGTTCATTTAACATTCTGAAACCCTAAGGTCCTTAAAAATTATGCTAAATCTATTCTGCTTCTGCTCTGTAAATGAAACAGCAAAGCCTGGATGATTGTACATCTGTTTACAACATGGTTCACTGAATATTTCAAGCCTGCCCTTAAGACTTGGACTGCTCAGAGAAAAAGATTCTTTTCAAAATATTAATACTCATTGACAGTGATCCTGGTCACCCAAGAGCGCCAAGGGAAATGTACGAGATTTTCACATCTACTAACACACTATCCATAGATCAAGGAGTCATTTCTACTTCCAAGTTTTATTCTTTAATAAATACATTTTGTGAGTCTGTAGTTGCCATAGATAGTGAATTCTCTGATGCATCTGGGTAAAGTAAATCCTTCTGGAAAAGATTAAGAACATTTGTGATTCATGGGAGGTCAAAGTATCAATGTGATCAAAATTTTGGAAGAAGTTGATTGCAACACTCATGGATGACTTTGGAGGGGTTTAAGAATTCACTGGAGAAAGTAACTGTAGGTGTAGTGGGTGTAACAAGAGTACTAGAAGGGGAGCTTAAAGATATGACTGAATATCTACGTTCAGCATAAAACTTGAACTGATGAGTTACTTCTTAAGGATGAAGAAAGAAAGCAGCTTCTGAGGTAGAATCTACTCTTGGTGAAGGTGCTGTGGAGGCTGTTGAAAAAGTTTAGAATATTACATAAATTGAGTGGATAAAGCAATGGTTGGGTTTGAGAGGACTGAGTCCAAATTTTGAAAGAAGTCCTACTGTGGGGAAAATGTTGTCAAAACAGCCTTTCATGCTGTAGAGAAAATTGTTCATGAAAGGAAGTCAGTCAGTGCAGCAGACTTCATTTTTGTCCATAACGTTTATATACACTGAGAAACAAAAAAATTCATGTGACTCACTGTATGGCAACATTCACTGTATTGCAGTGGTCTGGAATCGAAGCAGCTTTGTCTCCAAGGTATGCCTGTATTAGATTGTGAACTGGGCGCTGTTCATTCTCAGTGACCTCATCCACCCAAATGGCTTCAGCTGCCACCAGTACAACATATACGGCAGCGCTCAAAGTCATGTCTGTGGTGCAGACTCTCTGGAGCTTCAAACCTTTATTGAAGTGCTTATGGACAGAACCCCTGGATACTTTGTAGAGTTTTGAATTTTAACATCTAGGCAAAACTTATTCTTCTTATGGGAGCCCAACTGAGATGATCAGGCCAGAAGCTTGAGTCGTCTTTTGTTCTGTCTTATCATCCTTAATCACACACCAATTCCTATTTGTTTCTCCATATCCCATTTCCTAGAGATCCAGAGAAAAATAAATACAAATCGCTCCTATCCTCAGGGGGCTCTTATCTGGACCTCATAGCCAGTGGGAGCTTTGGAGTTACTTCAAGAAGTCCTGGAATTAATTTTCTTGTATATATTTTTGGAGCCAGTGGAAACTTGAAATATTTTTCTGCCTGAAAAAAAAGTTAGAAAGTGTATCTCATATTGTCGTCTTTTGTGAAATCATTGCTTTCTGAAAACCTTTGTGCCTTCTGTAATAGAGCCAAGTTCTTTGGCATCGGGCATAAAGCTCCTCACCATCTGGTCTGGCCTCATTTCGCTTTCATCCTGTCACCTCTTTACTCACACATCCAGTCCCCAGAGACACCACATGGTTTCTCTTCTCCATGTTCTTGCTTGCATTGTTCCTGTTGCCTGAAATGCCTTTTTCCTTACAACAAACCCCTGCTCATCCTCAGGTCCCTGGTGAAGTCATTTTTCCTCCTTCCCTCTTCCCCTCTTCCGGCTCTCCCCACCACCCCAAGGAAATTCATATATTACGCACACGCTTGTTATAATTAACATATCGTGTTTTAGGTATTTGTTTATTTATCCTTTTCTCCTGCTAAATAGTAAACTGTTGACTAAAGAGTCAGCATCATGTAACAGTCGTGTTACAGTCAGCACGCAGAGAGAGTGTCTCTTCCTTTTTGGACTCTGTTTTCAGGCCGCCACTCCTGAGAGTCGTCCTGCTTGCACGGGCGGAAGTTGTTTCCCCATGCTGAGCGCTGCTTCCCTATAAGCTTTCCTCTCCCTCCTTCACTTCTCTTCGGCGCTGTATCTCTTTCTGCCCAGTTAATTTGGCGAATGTTTAATATCACTTTTAAAACTTAAGATGATACATGTCTTGTGTATCTTTGTATATCTTGAAAAGGCTGAGTCTGTTGGAGAGTGGCTACTCAATAAATTTTTAAATGCATGTCAGTGTTTTTAAGGGAGGAGGAAGACAACATACATGACTTTTTTAAAAAATTTCTTTGGTGCAGAGATACTGCTTCCTAGTGTTCTCCTTTGTTTGAGAGCTCTAGTCTCATGTGTGTGTGTCTGTGTGTGTTAATGTTAAAAATAATTATCACTCTATGGGACATTAAAATTTATACTTAGAACATCCCTCCCAAATTCTGTAAGTAGGTAGAGTGTAAATATATTAGTTCTGAAGGCAGTAAAAAATGGAAAGCCTTTCTTGGTCATATAGTCTGTGACTTGTTTTTCAGGGCTTTGAAATCTTATACCTTCATGGGATCTTAATAATTCATCTGAATGCATGGTTTTCAAGCATTTTTCTTAATTAGTGGAATCTTTTCCTTGATAAATGTATGTGAATGCCTCCTTCAAAAAAAAAAAAGATAAAAATGAAACTGACTTTTTTGAATTGGGAGCCTCCTTGGCCTATGTCACCTGCTTTCTGAGATAATCTCTATTGCTGTAGGGAGTATAGTTTGCAAACTGGTCATCTAGTCTAATAAAGAATTTAATTCCATTTACAAGCTACCATGTTCCAGTGAATTCCTTTTACTGTTGATTATAAAACACATTGAAGAAGGCAATGGCGCCCCACTCCAGTACCCTTGCCTGGAAAATCCTATGGACGGAGGAGCCTGGTGGACTGCAGTCCATGGGGTCGCTAAGAGTCGGACTTGACTGAGCGACTTCACTTTCACTTTTCACTTTCATGCATTGGAGAAGGCAATGGCAACCCACTCCAGTGTTCTTGCCTAGAGAATCCCAGGGACGGGGGAGCCTTATGTGCTGCCGTCTGTGGGGTCACACAGAGTCGGACACGACTGAAGCGACTTAGCAGCAGCAGCATAAAACACATAATGGTAGCAGAACTGTTAAATGACTGGCAGAAAGTGAAATATACATAATATGCACAGAGCCACAACTATGGACTCGTGGGAAAAAACCAAGGTGCCGTGTTAACCTTGGCGTGATTGGCTCTTTCAGGTTTTCCGCTCACTCTTAACTTGCTAGAGCACTGAGTCTGATGGAGTGCTAGGAGTTTGGAATGTAGGACTACGTTTCCTGGGCACAAACTTGTATAAGTTAGGTAACTTCTCTTTGCCTCATCTTTCTGTTTTAAGAAAGCTTATTTGTTTGCTTGTTTTCATTTTTGGTTGGGTGGTCTTTTCTGTAGTCTTTAGATGGTCTTTTCTAGAAAGAATCCATTCTCCTTAGTTTTATAGTAACACTTTGTTGTTTGAACTCATTTCTCTTCCTAAAGGGACCTTTTGCTTATTTGACAGTTGACAGAGGGGGGTCTTCATTCACTTTAGAATGGTTGTACTGTTTCAGTCTCTCAACAGGATTGTGCTGTTGGCTTGTCATCTGGACAGTTCTTCATTATGTGAGGCATAGCTCCCCATGTTCATCTTGACAGCCACCCTTCCTCTCTCACCGCACACATTTCTAACTCCCTTGATTGAGTACCACTAAGTATTTGATGGAGAAGGAAATGGCAGCCCACTCCAGTGTTCTTGCCTGGAGAATCCCATGGACGGGGGAGCCTGGTGGGCTGCCGTCTAGGGGGTTGCACAGAGTCGGACACGACTGAAGCGACTTAGAAGCAGCAGCAAGTATTTGATTCTTGGCAGATTTATTTTCAGGCCCAAATATTTTATCTTCTTCCTACAGACTTTTGCTTCTTAGATAAAAACAACCTGTTATCTAATGTCTACTTTACGTCAGGCATTGTATTGGGCTTTTTCATATAAATTATCTTAGGGAAGTATTAGCTGTACTTTATGGATGTGGAAACTGAAGACCAGAGATAAGTAATGATTTGTTTTGGTAAAAGTTATGAATTAGCTGTAAATTATAGTTGTAAATCATCTGAAGTAGTTTTATGATATTTTTGCCATTGGACATACAGCGTTTACAGGGAAACTTTGGCTCCCGGGTGTTGGAACTTGGCATAGTTTAGGAAGACTGGGGTAAATGGTCCCCAAGTTCTCTTCATTTCCAGAGTGAGCGAAATGAGGGTTAGACTGAGATCAGCAGGGTGACTCTTAGGTAGGAAATGTTTCCCAAGGAGCTCCTGCTTTTCAGTGGGACACTTTGGACTCTTGGGAAGGAGTAAAGAGCGTGAATGCTTGTCCCCATTTTAGCCTCAATACAGACATGCCTCCCCTCTTCCTAATAGAGCACTCTCTTTCAGAGTTCCACAAGAGAGCTGTACCCCTGCCCTTGATGGTTCCTTCTAAAACAGAGTGGTTTTAGTTGTAAAATAGGCGCTGTGGTCATGTGATACTCTGGTGATCAAGTGGTAATGAAGGTTTCTCCCACTTGGAATAATTCTTTCTATTACAGGTTTCACACAGGTCTTTAGGGACAATTCACATGTAGACAAAATACTTAAACATTATTCATTTAGTTTTCTCAGAGGTTAAAAATGGAACTGTTCTTATTAAGCTCCCAAATCATAATACATAATATAGACGCGCAGGTTAGGAAGCTTGATGGGTGCCCCTATGTAAGCACACCATTCGTTTCTTAAAACTTTAGAACCTCTCAGCTTCTCCAGTTTACAGAATGTCCACCTTAACCAGGTAGTGCAGGATTGCTGCTCCTCATTCCTCTGCAGTGTTTTAACTGATCATGTTATAAAAGAAGTTCTAGTTTCATAGACTTCTCTAGACTCTACACCGGTGTCTTCTATTAATATTTGGATTCTGTCCTACTTGGCACTTATTACCAGTTCTCTTGCCCTTTTACTTATTGACCCCACCTTTAGAATGTCTCTCTTTTATGTTGCACTCAGAAAGCCTGTTTCATTTACTTCTAGACTATCCTCAATAAGACGCTCTCTGTTTCAATTCTAATTTCTAGATCCCTTCGGTATCAGAAATATGAGTAGTCATGAAACATATTTTTTTTCCAATAAAAGAAATGGTAGCGTAAGCTGATTGTGATTTGTATGGGAAATGTTTTCAGAAGGGACATTTCAATTCGTAAATGAGATCTGAAATCCTTAACTATCTTTACATTCTAAGGTCTGTATTAAGTTTCAAAGGTGATGGGCTGAGGAGTGGAAAGGAGGGAATGTGTGTATACATACATACTTAGGGTTGATTTTCGTTGTTGTATGGCAGAAACCAACATGACATTGTCAAGCAGTTATCTTTCATTTAAAAATTTTAAAAATGAAAGGTGATGGCTTATTTCAGCTTCAGAGAAGCTTCAGCTATTGGTTTGTATGAGCCACTTGGTTGTACTGACACCAAGTGGTCGTTATTGTTTGGTGGTTGTGTCCAGGAGTCAAAGGCATTGTGAAGATTAATCTCTAAAATGTAGACATATGGGTCCTGAACCTCTATGAAGTATGGAAAATCAAGAGATGAAATGAAACAGGGATATATCTTTTAAAATGTAGTAAATAAGATATTTGCATGTCTAGATATGAAGTGTCAGATGTTTTAACTATAAGGATTTGGTAGAAGAGCAAAAATATAATTTGAAGGCAGCATCTCTTTTTCTTACAGAAGCCAGAGCCCTTCATAATAGAAACATCTTTGATCTGGAATGTTAGGTTCCAGAGATTCAAAGTTTGGGGATTGACATTTCATTAAAAAAATCAAATATATTTAGTTATATTTATTATGCTTATTGTTAAAAAGAAAATAATCCCCAAACCACTGACCATTTAAGAAGTAAAAACTTTGGCATAATTTGTTTTTTTTAAAAATAGAATCCTTAACTTTTTTGTGTGTATGCATTGGTAAGGGTTATAGCTGAGACTGAGTCTAGTTTTAAAAAGTGTTTAGTTAGTATATCCCTTTCATAGTAAAACATATACCCATAAAACTTCCTGCATTTCTTTGATTCTTATATAGTTTTAATATGTATCATTGGTTTAATGACTACTTTTCTTGGAAGAAGAAGGGACGAGCCATTATATTAAATGAACATATTTGGTCATATTAGTTTTGGAAACATTAAAAATGAGGCAACAAGTAAGACTTACAGTGGTGGAGATATGTACATTTCTCCATCACAAAAAAATGTTTATATATATATGCAGAAATTGTTTCAGATGAGTAATTTTTACTGAATTGTTGTGTGATGGGAATTTTAGATGTCATTGTGTACACTTGCTTCTGAATCAGACCAGAGCATATCTCTTAAAAATAAGAAAGCAAACATAATTGCTTCTTGTTCAAATCATGGTAAGTACCTAATTTATCATTACAGTAGCACTCATTCCCTCTACCCACTTTGGGGGATATATTTCAAGACCTCCCAGTGGATGCCTGAAACCATGGATAGTGCTGACCCCATATATATATATTTTATTCTATACACATACATACCTGTGATAAAGTTTATAAGTTAGGTACAATAAGAAATTAATACTAATAATAAAATAGATCAATTATAGCAGTATGCTGTAATAAGAGTTACATGAATATGGTCTTCCTTCCCCTGCAGTATCTTAGCTGTTTCTACTCACCCTTCTTATGATAATGTGAGATGATAAAATGCCTACAAGGGGACCATTTGCTTTGGGTGATCCTGGATCATCAAACCATGTTGATGTGAGTGGTTGGATGTCAAGAGCAAGCAGTGTTGATGGCTGGGGGTTCTGGGTGGGATGGACAGGAAGGCGTGAGGTTTCCTCATGCTACTTAGAAATGGTGTGCAGTTTAAAACTTACAGATTGTGTATTTCTGGACTTTTCCACTTAGTATTTTCAGATTGAGGTTGGCTTCAGGTAACTCAGCCTGCAGAAAGCAAAACTGAAAGTGGAGGATCTACATAACTACTGAAAAATATGTAGTTTTTTTTTTTTTTTTTAAAAGCAGACTGGTGATTAGGATCTAAAATAATTGAAGGGTTAGGGCTTTTAAACTTTATCTGATATCTTAATTTCTATGATGCAGTTTATATTCCTTAATTATGGCTCATGATACAGTTTTTTATTTTTAACCCCCTATTAGTCTTGTAGTTAAAGGTAGGAATATTTGAAGAGGATATCTTCTTACTGAAAAGCAAATTCCATTCTGTTTTTTTCATGATGGTTTGACTAGCCACACAGTGGTCTAATGAGTTTTTCCTTGGAATGACAGAGATACATATCATTTAGAAATTAGTTCATTCTATAATCTTTACCTTGAAAAAAAAATCTCCCTTTAAAAAATACTTAATTTTTCTTCCCTTTTACTTTAAACAGCTTATTGTTTCCTTTCTTTACAAAGAGAATGTCCCTATTGGACTTTGGGCTCCAAGTAGCAGTGCTTTGTTGTCATTCAGTAGCTCAGTTGTGTCCAACTCTTTGAGACCCCATGGACTGCAGCACTCCAGGCTTCCTTGTCCTTCACTATTTCCCAGAGTTTGCTCAGACTCATGTCCATTGAGTCGGTGATACCATCCAACTGTCTCATCCTCTGTCGTCTCCTTCACCTCCTGCCCTCAATCTTCCCTAGTACTAGGGTCTTTTCCAGTGAGTTGGCTCTTCACATCAGGTGGCCAAAGTATTGGAGCTTCAGCATCAGTCCT
>SJYV01014181.1:0-11488 GCA_006410875.1 Neotragus pygmaeus
TACCTTGATTCATGGACCTAACATTCCAGGTTCCTATGCAATATTGTTCTTTACAGCATCAGACTTTACGTCCATCACCAGTCACATCCACAACTGCGTATTGTTTTCGCTTTGACTCTGTGTCTTCATTCTTTTTGTAGTTATTTTTCCACTCTTCTCCAGCAGCATATTGGGCATCTACCGACCTGGGGCGTTCATTTTTCAGTGTCACATCTTTTTGCCTTTTCATGCTATTCTTGGCATTCTCAAGGCAAGAATACTGAAGTGGTTTGCCATTCTCTTCTCCAGTGGACCACATTTTGTTAGAAATGTCCACCATGACCTGTCTTTGGTGGCCCTACATGGCATGGCTAATAGTTTCATTGAATTAGACAAGGCTGTGGTCCATGTGATAGTTTGATTGATTTTCTGTGATTGTGGTTTTCATTCTGTCTGCCCTTTGATGAAATAAGGATAAGAGGCTTATGGAAACTTCCAGTATGTTAAACTGTGTTAACGTGTATTTTAAAACAACATGTTCTTCTTTTCTAGTCCACGTCCCCTGAAGTTCACTGAAAAGCCTAGACCAGGTGTTCAAATGCTGTGCTCTTCATTTAGTGTTGGTAAGATACCTTTAGTGTTTTTTTCTTAGTTTTGTTTTAGTTTTTTTGAGCAACCACATGGCTAACGGCCTTTATCAGATGGTGAATGTCATATGTTCATTTTATTAGATTTAACCTGTGATGTTAGTTAGCTTTTTTCTTATCTTCCCCTTGCTGACTTTCTTGGATTTTTCATAGTAATCAGAGCCAGGGATATAAGAGAACTGGCAAAAAGGATGCTGAAAGTGTCCAAATGAGCAATTCCTGTGCCATGTGCCCCATGTGTATGATAAGCCAAGATTGTGATTTTCTTTGAATTGCTGGTTTTTGGTAGTTTAAGTTTGTTTTGCATGCATCTTGTGAAATTATTCCTCTTTTTCTTTTTTGTACAGTGGGCTTGTGTGGTAACCTTTGTTTTGGGGAGAGGTCAAAGATTTTCCCCCATAGAAGTCTGAACATGCGAACAAGCAAACTTCATATACCATAGCTATGTTTAGGTGTGTGTTAACACTTAGTCGTGTCTGACTCTCTGTGATCCCATGAACTGTAGCTCACCAGGCTCTTTATTCCATTGGATTTTCCAAGCAAGAGTACTGGAGTGGGTTGCCATTTCTTTCTCTAGAGGACCAACCTGACCTGGGGATTGAACCCAGGTCTCCCATATTGCAGGCAGATTCTTTACCATCTAAAATCACCAGGAACTCCCTAGGAGTGTAAAGGTATTTAGAAAGCAGAACCTGTTTTCATGTATTTGTGGAGTGGCAGCATCTTAGTCCTTGTCACAACCAGTATGACAGAGGGAGATAATGAACATTTCCAGATTGAATTAACTTTTTAAAATTAAGCCTCATCTGATGTGTACCCCACTCCCACCCCTACCCCACTATAATACCAAACAGTTCTCTGATACTAGCTTGGCATCCTACAATTTAACTCCATTCTGACACTGCCTACCTAGAGAATAGTGTGAAGACTGCACAGGTTTCTGACCCGGTTGTCACCTTGCTTCTGCTGACGGGCTGTAGGTCAGAGGCTCCCACAGCTTCTTCCTTGGATTTAGTTAATTTGCTAGAACAGCTGACAGAAGTCCTTTTACTCAGTGGATTTTTGGTTTATTATGAAAGAACATAATTCAGGAATAGCTAGATGGAAGAGATGCTTAGGATAAAGTCTGTGGGAAGGAGGACTCTCCAGTCCTGCTATTATTCTCTAATCTCCTCCTGTTCATCCACCTGGAACCTCTCCGAGTTTTGCCCTTTGGGTTTTTTTGAGGCTTCATCATACAGGCACAGTTGATTAACTCATTGGCCATAAGGATGGATTCAGCTCTCTCCCAGCCCTCTTTCCCAACCTCTGTCACATGGTTGATTCCTCTTCCATAGATGCTTTTCAAAAGTTAACCTCATTAACGTAAACTCTGGTGTGATTGAAGTGGGTTATATGAAAATCAAGATATCGGTATCATTTCACTTAGGAAATTCTAAGGGTTTTTAGGAGTTCAGCCAGAAACAGGGATGAGGACCAAATACAGATTTCTTCCTAAAAATCATATCACAAGTTCTTTATATAGTGAGATGGATCTATTGAGATGAATATACTTTTGGAATAGAGAGTTTACTTAATATAGAACTTTGGTTAAGACATTTGTTACAAACTTGATTTTTAAAACTTAAAATTTTTGTTTCAGGTGGTATGTTTCTAGCCACAGGTAGTACTGATCATGTAATCAGAATGTATTTTTTGGGTTTTGAAGCACCTGAAAAAATTGCAGAACTTGAAAGTCACACTGTAAGTCTTCATGTTTTAAAATTAAGATTTACTTATGATATTCCTGTTGGTATATAGTCTCAATAACGGAGATTGCTATTGATTTTACTTTCAACTTAAATGGAGGAGGAATTGCATTTAAAGATGAAAGATAATACTGACAAGCTCAGCACCTTACTGTGCAAATGCTTTACACTGGTTATTTCTACTTCAGGTACATTTGATTATGACAATTGATTTGGGTGGGCTTATTTGTCTTAACCAAGCTCATGGAATTAGAATGCTGTTTTATTAACGTGCACTATATAATGGTCTGGACCTAACAGAAACAGAAGATATTAAGAACAGGTGGCAAGAATACACGGAAGAACTGTACAAAAAAGATCTTTCATGACCCAGATAATCACGATGATGTGATCACTAATCTAGAGCCAGACATCTTGGAATGTGAAGTGGGCCTTAGAAAGCATCACTACAAACAAAACTAGTGGAGGTGATGGCATTCCAGTTGAGCNTGAACAGGGAGGCCTGGCGTGCTGCAACTCATGGGGTCGCAAAGAGTCGGACACGACTGAGCGACTGAACTGAACTGAACTGATAAGATAGATAACTCTCACTGTTCTGGAGTACTGCTCAGCCGTCAGGTCCTCTTTTTCTCCTTAAGGAAGTTCTGTGTATTTATTTGATAAAAAATAGAATCACTTTAAAGGAAATTTTTGTTTGTTTGTTTTGCACATAATCATCAAAGTGAATGCGACTTGTTTTCAGCTAGTTAAACTTTTTTATCACTTTCTATCCATATTAATTTTGTAGATATAATTTAAATACAGGTTTAATTTTAGAAGCAGGCTGTTTTTTCTTTTTAAACCCTATATGTCTGTCTTTGAGATAAAAGCTGTGTCTTAGTCTGGTTTGATATGTAGTTACGTTCTTTGCTCTTAAATATACAATATATGTTTGAATGGCAGGATTAAGCAGCAAAAGTGTAGATCTCTTACTTTAAACCAAATGTGCTTCTAACTGTAAAACTGGGTGGGCTCTTTCTTTGTTTATAAACTATGTAGATGATTACTTTTGTGTTTGGTTTTTCCCTCTCTTTAGGATAAAGTTGATAGTATCCAATTTTGTAACAATGGTGATCGGTAAGTAAGTGTGAGTTTGTATTCGTGAATGTGTTTTTAGGTAAGTGTGTTTTGCTTCCTCTTAGTGTAGCTTATGTGTCACTTTGCAGGTATATATCTTATGGCAGGCCCTTGTTAGTAACTATAGTAATTGAAGGAAAAGTGTCTGTGTCAGGGAGGAAAGAATTAAATTAAGTTTTTAGAATTGTAGTTTCTGCAGCCACCTGTATCAAAAATAGTTCTTTAGTTCACTGCTGGCTGTTTGATTTATAGGAAAATGAGGTGTAAGGATAATGAAATTTCTTACATTTGAGTAGTTGTGTGAAAGTGAAAGTCGCTAAGTGGTGTCTGACTCTTTGCAACCCCATGGGCTGTACAGTCCATGGAATTCTCCAGACCAGAATACTGTAGTGGGTAGCTGTTAGCTTCTCCAGAGGATCTTTTCAACCCAGGAATCGAACCCAGGTCTCCCACATTGCAAGCAGATTCTTTACCAGCTGAGCCACCAGGGATGCCTATTTGAATAGTTAGATCTTTTCTACTCAATTACTGTGATGTAATCTGCAACAAAATTATCCCTTAAATTATATCCTATTTTGTGATCCCCAGTGTCTTTCAGGTACCTCTTACCTCTTCTTTTTAACACTTAAGTGATGGATTTATTTATACATAGTGACTAGCGTGAAATTGAGTTTAGAGTTTAAATGCTTATGATGGCACTTTTGCTTTTACTAATTCTCCCACTCATCTTTAATTGTGCTTCCCGCAAATGGCAACTCACTCCAGTATTCTTGCCTGGAGAATTCCAGGGACAGGAGTCTGTTGGGCTGCCGTCTATGGGGTCACACAGAGTCAGACACGACGGATGTGATTTAGCAGCGGCAGCAGCCCTCTATTACTTATGTACATATCTTTTCAAAACTGTTTGACGAGGTAGTGATTGGATTTGAAATGTGCTTTACAATAGGGCCAGGCAAATCAGAGTAAACTAGATTTTCTCCTTTTCGTGAAGTGAAGTCGCTCAGTCGTGTCTGACTCTTTGTGACCCCATGAACCGTAGCCTACCAGGCTCCTTCGTCCATGGAATTTTCCAGGCAAGAGTACTGGAGTGGGTTGCCGTTTTCTTCTCCAGGGGATGTTCCTGACCCAGATCTCGAACTAAGGTCTCTTGCGTTGCAGGCAGATGCTTTACCATCTGAGCCACCAGGTAGCTTAGAAAGTGAAAGTCACTCAGTCATATCTGACTCTTTACAACCCCATGGACTATACAGTCCATAGAATTCTCGAGGCCAGAATACTGGAGTGGGTAGCCTTTCCCTTCTGCAGGCTATCTTCCCAACTTAGGGATCGAAGTTAGGTCTCCTGCATTGCAGGCGGATTCTTTACCAGATGAGTCACAAGGAAAGCTCCTTTTCTCCTTTTAGATAGGCCCTAAATCCCTGTCTTTTTGGAATTAACACCTGTAGATTTACATGCAGTCAAGATAGCTACATTAAAAATTTTTTTGCTTGTGGTTTTAACTGTACCCTTTGGTAGCATGTATGTAAGTAGATCTGTTTCTTTTAAGGTTCTTAAGTGGTAGCAGAGATGGAACAGCACGAATTTGGAGATTTGAACAGTTAGAATGGAGAAGCATCTTACTAGATATGGCCACTAGAATCTCAGGGTAAGTTGAGATGGTTTGTTTCTAAGTAGGTGCATCCTGAGAACTTGATCTGTCTCTGATTGTTTTTTTTGCTTTGTTCAGGAACTAGAGCCACCTCCCATCTAAGTGAATGGCTCCCTCCTGCATATCTGACAGATACTTAAACCTATTACAATCTTAGATTTATGTAGAAAAGAACACTGTATTTATTCCGTTGTTCAAAGCATTGACTTTCTCTGAGGTGTTGCATTTAAAACCACCTACTGTTTCAAATATATAAATAACTCAAGTATTTCAAACGTGGAGATTTTCAGAAAGTTCTATTTTTCTTAAGATAAGATGGGACCTCCCTGGCAGTCTAGTGTTTAAGACTCCAGGTTTCCACTACAGGGGCCATTGGTTCAATTCCTGATCAGGGAGCTTAGATCCTACAAGCCAGGAAAACAAAAATGAAAATAAAATTTTTGGAATTTTTATTAAAAAAATTTTTTTTCTACTTATGTAAAGATCTATAATTTTTTTATTATTTTATTTAAAAAATCTATTTATTTTAATTGGAGGCTAATTACTTTACAATATTGTAGTGGTTTTGCCACACACTGACATGAATCTTTAAAAAGTTATATTTTAAAAAGCTATATCTGGTTTAAAAAAAAAGTAAGGAAATACATTTTATTGTTTCTGTTTTTCAAAATTGGTCTCCATTGGGAGTGATATTTTCATTTTACATGGTAAAATTTTGGTTTGTAAAATGGTATTGAAGGCAAGTTTGTCTTAACTGTGCCCCTCCCCCAACACTCCAGAGTCTCAAACATATTTTGAGCAGCTTTGAGATAATTTCAGTGTTTCCCAAGATAGATAAATATTATAAATTTCAAATACATTGTGTTTTTGGATTTTTACATACTCGGAGACTGTATAGGTGGTGAGAAGAATATGCATTTTGGAGTCAGAGCTTTGCTCAAATACCACTTACACTTTTTATAGCTATATCATTTTGAGACCATCACAATCTGTTTCATCATCTGGGAGATGAAACTGCCTGCCTTTAAGTACTATTGGCAATTGAAAATCATATGCAAATTTCTACCAGAACTTGGTGTGGTGGTGGTGATTTAGTTGCTAAGTTGTGTCTGACTCTTGTGACCCCATGGACTAGCCTGCCAGGCTCCTCTGTCCATGGGATTTCCTAAGCAAGAATACTGAAGTGGGTTGCCATTCCCTCCTCCAGGGGATCTTCCCAACCGAGGAGTTAAACCTGGGTCTCTTGCATTGCAGGCAGATTCTTTACTGAGTGAGCTGGGAGGCAAGCCCAGTCTACTTGGTATAGAGTAGTCATATCACTGTTTTTAGCATTTTTTCTGAGAAATGTTACACATTCTGTTGTTTAGCAATCTTCATGTCTGCTTTATTTTTAGTAATAGTAGAAGAAATTAACTCATTCTCCACTGTGGCTCAAACAGTTGTATTGGATTTCAAAGTAAATTTGATATTAATATCTTTGTGAAATGACCTGTGGTAGAGAATGGAAAGAATGCATACTAGAAATCTGATAATCCCTGCTCACAAACAAATCTTTACAGTTACTTAAAAATGTTACATCTGGATATTCAGCATTTTAGTGTGAAAGTGAATAATAATGAACGAATAACAGTGAAGAAAATTTGAAACCGTATTCATGTATGAACAGTTACTTTATTGGGCAAAATAGGAACATCACTGTAAAAGCTTGAATAAAATTTTTAAAATATTTTATTTGGCTGCCTCGGGCCTTAGTTGCTTGATGGCATGTGGAATCCTCCTGGACTCAGACTGAACCCAAGTTCTGCATTGACAGGAGGATTCCTTATCACTGGGTCACCAGGGAGGTCCAGAATTTTTTTAAATGAGATTGAGAACTGTTTAGTTTTCTTGTTGCTATACTCTCTTCATGGAGAGAACTTTTCCTGTATTTCCCCTCCTGGTAGAAATATTCTTTTCTCATTTAAAGTTTTACCTCTTCCGAATCTTGAAAAGCAGTGTCTTGTGTGTGTATAAATTGATGGATATATTTGTTCTAGTGTTCGATCTTGGCTGATCTAGTTGATGAAATACAACACGTCTGTTAGTAAATTCAAGTGAAGCCTGGAATCTTAGCTTGTATTCTATTTTGTCTATTGTGTTACACTTCCTCTAAACAAGCTAGTTAGAATTATTCAGTCATTTGTGTTCCATTGTGCTTACACAGATAGTTGTTATATAGCACTCCTCCTTGTAGCTGTTTTCTTTAAAATACATGTTTATTTTATGGTTATAATTTCTTTGAATGTGCTCTATGACTTCAGAAGCAGCCAAGTTCTCCCCCTCCCCCTTCCCCCATATTACTGACTGCTGTATTTTACACAGAAACTGCATATTGCTTTCATGAAGGCAGCAAAACATTGCAGACATGTGTGTATAAGACCCTTCTTGCCAAGGGAGCCATAGAAACAGTCTGTAGGGAAGTGTAAAGAGGTAGTTCAGCATACTGAAAGTCTGTCAGGCACTTTTCTAGACATTAGGGGCATGAAGGTGAATTACCTTCTTCCTGTCTTCCAAGTAGTTGAAAATATTACCGATAGGCCTTGCAGTCAAGAGAAAGGAATCCTAGGTGTAGAGGAAAGCTTTGCTTTTATGAATAATGGCGGCGGTCTGGAATCTGCCTGTGTTCAGCCTCTGAACTGTTTCTGGATCATCCCTTCCCCCTTGGGTTCTTGCCCTCATCTGTTTATAGATAACCTCTTGTGGGTCAGATGTGATAAACTCTGTGAAGTGGATAAGTTGTGGACGTGAGCTAGATTATTTACTATTTTTGTATCTATGAGAGATTGTGTAGCCTCCTACACATACAACACTGCACATGTTGTATTTTTTTCCTTAGAGATTTATCTTTGGAAGAGGAAAAGTTTATGAAACCCAAAGTAACAATGATAGCTTGGAATCAGAATGATAGCATTGTCGTTACAGCTGTGAATGATCATGTCCTCAAAGTGTGGAATTCTTACACTGGACAGCTGCTTCATAACCTGTTGGTAGGTAGTTTTATAACATACAACAAATATATTTTTTTTAACAACCAAAAACTGTTTTATTTATATTATCAAATGAATAAAAATTTGCATATATACTAATGTATAAATTACTGTCATTAATGGATTTTTAAAAGCCCTTGGATACTGTGACAACATGGGCTTTTAATTTTAAACTTACAACTTGCAGACCCTCCTTAACTATATGACTTTGTTGAATAAAGGGACATGCTGATGAAGTATTTGTTTTGGAGACACATCCCTTTGATTCCAGAATTATGTTATCTGCAGGACATGACGGCAGCATATTCATATGGGATATCACAAAAGGCACCAAGATGAAACATTATTTCAATATGGTAAGTGGGGGGAGTGTGTGTCTCTGTGCCTGTTGTCACTTGTTTCAAATGTTTGGATAAGGAGATGTAGCTGAACCTGCATGTTTTTGGCAGTTTGTATTTCTAAAGATTAGGGTGCTACTTTAAGGCTGATAAATATCTGATAGTCATATGTTCAGATATACATATGTAGGTGAAATCTGTATAACTAATTCACATGAGGGGAAGATTTAAAAAATGTATTTATGTAGCTTTGTATCTGTGAATGTGTCCCTGTCTGTGTTTAAATTGGCAAAATTACAGTAATTCATACCTTTTCAGTATTTAAATTTGTTAAAATATCTGGTAATAAAAAATAATATTCACTAAAGTCCTCTCAGGAGTCAAACATAGTTTTTGTTTCCTCAGCTTTTTTCTTCTTGCACACAAATGTTTGAAAACCAGCATATTTTTAGAATTTCTTCTACATAGCTGCAATATAGTCACCAAAAATCAGCAAATTTAACATTGATAAGGTAGCATTACCTAATCTGGTTTACATTCAAAATTTGTCATTTGTCCTAATAATGCCTTTATAGTTATGTTTTATCTCTCGGACTAATTCAGGATCATGTGTCATATTAAGTAGTTATGTATTTCCACTTATGTAAAATCAGTAATCCCTCACCCTGCATATCTTGCCTTTTTACAGACAAGTAATACTACAGGATGTTTGTTTTGTCTGGTATTTCTTCATGATGTAATACTGTTGTGTATTTTTTGATAAAAAAATAAATGACAGTGTGCCCTCCATGCATTGTATTAGGAGACTAATGATGCTTATATGTTCCACTATTAATATGGTGATAATTATAAGTATTTGGTTAAGGTGACATCTGCCAAGTTTTCACACTAATTTTTTAAATGTTTCTTTTCTTTGTAATTTTTAAACTGATTTTTTTCCAGACTGTGTAAATGTCTGGTTCCTCGTTAAACTTTCACAGATGTCAGTATCCATTGAAGATTTTCTGATGGCATCATTTTTATAGAATTACTAGTTGGCATTGTTACATGTAGTTTTTTGTTTGTTTTTACTCTTTTGTGCACAGTTTTGTAATCCCTTCTCATTTTATGTAAAGAATGCTTTTCAAGCCCTTAAATATTTTTTAAGAATTTGTAAATGTATGTTTGATGATAAATTCAGCCTTTCTTAGAAGAATGTTACTTATGTAGCTAATTTGCTGTTGTTGCGTATTTAAGTAGTTTCTAAAACCTGCACAGCAGCAGCAGTTTGAATATATATGTCTGTTTATGTAGATCCCTGATTATTTCCTTGGGATAAATTCTGAGGGGAATGTATAAAAGGGCTTATACATTGGTAAGAGTTTTGAGACACACACATGATAGGTTTTCTAAAATTATTCTTTATTGAGACCCAGTTCGAAGGATAATTAATTTTTGAGGCAGTACAGTAGCATCCTATAGATGAGTGTTTCTTAGACCTTTTGATTGAAAACCATCTTCGTCCATGTGTTCCATGGTTTTGCTGTTTTTTTTTCTTTTTTTGACCTTTAAAATTTTAATTTCAGTATGCTTACACTGGACAGTTTAACTGTCCAAAATAAAGTGTTTTATTTACTAACATTAAATGCACTGAAACAATTCAAATAGCATAAAGTACATCATTAGGCATCTCTGAATGTTGTATCTCTGTTTGGAATCCTTGGAAAAGAAATAAACCTTTAGTTTTTCTGTGGCTTTAAAATTCATAGGTACATCCATCTTCTTAATTATCCTTTAAAACTCAATACGAACATCCTAAATTTAATCTGTTAAAACAGAAGACTACATTAATTCAGGTTTTAAACAGAATATAATCTAAAATAACCACTAAGCCAAAGAGTAACCTGAAAAGTCTCAAATGGACAATAATGATTTTATTTCTAGTCAAACACCAGAAATTGGCCTTGTTGGCTGAATAATTCTTACCTTTACTGATCACCCGAGAGTCTCCTAACTCTTGGGTTTTAAGCTACCAATGAGACAGCATTTCATTTAAAAAGTAGTAAACGTAGTGTGTGGCTCGGACGGTAAAGCGTCTGCCTACAATGTGGGAGACCTGGATTCGATCCCTGGGTTGGGAAGATCCCCTGGAGAGGAAATGGCAATCCATTCCAGTACGCTTGCCTGGAGAATCCTATGGACTGAGGAGCCTGGTGGGCTACAGTCTTCGGGGTCGCAAAAAGTCGGACATGACTGAGTGACTAACCCAAGAAACAGTATGTGACATTGAAGTGTTCTCCGGACACAGTTGCAGGCTATTTTTGTTTTATCAGGAATGATTGTGTAGGAGTCTTCAGACAGCAGATAAAAAGTGGCGGGTATCTTGCTCTGCTTAGGTAGGTTTGCCCACTTGGGAAACTTCCTTCTTAGTAGCTACCCTTAACTTTTGGTGAGGTTAGTTGTACGTGTGTGGTAGCAAAGTAACTACCACCAACTTTGCCTGACCAGCCCAGGGCTCTTGCCTCCCCACCTGCCTTTGCTTTACTTGGACTGAGAGTCTCAGGTCAGGGGGGCATTATCTTATTCAGCAGGTCCCTAAGTATCCTAATACCTTAATTCCCCCCCTCCCCCATTTTGTTAAAGGCACTCTTTCATGTGTGGTATAGCAGAAGTGAATTGTTTTTCAAGTGGGTATTTAGGTATGTATGAGAGTTTGTTCTGGCAATGAAAATAAATACTTCTGTTTTGTTTGGGTGGATGATTCCTTTTTCCAGTACTGATTTAGGTTAACTTGTTCTAAATTTTAATTATTATTTATAGGCTGAAACAAGAAGTATGCATAGCTCTATACTAATGAGTTAATGAAACATCTCATTTAACTGTAAATTGTTAATACTAAACTAATCAAATTTAGAGTTAAAATAACAAGAATAAAGCAGTTTAGAAGTTACTTATTTAAGGCAACATTCATGAAAGTGAAAGTTGTTCAGTTGTGTCTGACTCTGCC
>SJYV01014183.1:0-16124 GCA_006410875.1 Neotragus pygmaeus
TCTCACATACAGGGTCATCATTACTATCTTTCTAAATTCCATATATATGTGTCAGTATACTGTATTGGTGTTTTTCTTTCTGGCTTACTTCACTCTGTATAATAGGCTCCAGTTTCATCCATCTCATTAGAACTGATTCAAATGTATTCTTTTTAATGGCTGAGTAATACTCCATTGTGTATATGTACCACAGCTTTCTTATCCATTCATCTCTGCTATGCAACACACATATTTACAATCCCAAACTTCATTTTTTCCATAAGCTTTATATACTTTTATAATAGTATATAATTTACTTAATATATTTTCACAAGTATTTCTTTTTAAAATATAAAATCCTCAAGGTAAGAAATCTTTATGCATTTATATTTTACAGTTAAACAAACATTTTTTTACAGCTATATCCTGAAAGACTAGACCAGATTGACAAATATTTGTTTCTCATTATTTTAAGTATGAATGAATGACTCAAATAGTGAATAAATGATTCTGAAAAGCAAAGTTCTAGAGTTATATTTAAACATCTCTGGATATTTGAATGTTCAATCAGAAATGATAGTTATTAAATAATCTATTATTACAAAAATAACTTTTAAACTAAAATTTGGTACATAGTTCCTGATTTCTCTTCAGAATTTCAAGGCTTTCTCTTACAAAATAATCAGAATGCAAAAGAGCCAGGGTAATCTTTATGGTATATTTAAGAAGAAAATTATTCAGAAATCCACCAAGCTACTTGGGACAAGTAGCCCCATCATATCAACTCAGATTTTAACAGCAATATTTGAAATTCTGGGAAAATATGGCAGATAAAATAAGCAAAACTTTTCCTAAATAACAAGTAGCACACAACTACTAGTGATACAACCTATAAATTACTAAGTATTTGCTGAGTAGCAGTTATCCAGTCTTGGTATATATAGTATATGAGAAACTTAGATTAATTGGAGCTCATAAGCAAACGTAAAAGCAGAAAGACAATATTATTACATGGGAAAAATAGGCTAGGGACTAAGGCTTGTGAATCCCACCATCAGCTTGTGAACACTGTCAAATGTGGATATATTACAGGGCATATGTATGTACTATGACTGGTACTACAGCTTGTCTGCTCTCATTCCAACAGCATCTGTTCTCATACAGCATCTACTTCTGTAGTTTTTGTAGCCTATTTGTTGTTGTTGTTCAGTAGTCAAGTTGTGTCCAACCCTTTGCAGCCCCATAGACAGTAGCTTGCCAATTTCTCTGTCCTGTACTATCTACCAGAGTTTGTTAAATTTGATGTCCAATAAGTCAGTGATGTTATTCTTCTGCCACCCCCTTCTCATTGCCTTCAGTCTTTCCCAGGTCTTTTCCAATGAGTTGACAGGTTGAATCAGGTGGCCAAAGTATTGGAGCTTCGGCCTCAGTAAACAGTCCTTCCAATGGATATTTGTAACCTATGCCCCACCATTCATTTATTGGTACAGAATAACTCAAGGTGCTTTATGCTTGTTCTAAGATCCTTTTCTTGAAAAAACATCATGTTATTTGTGTATGTTTAATGTCTTCACAATCATGTTAATTGCCGCTGGTCAACACATCATGTAAAAACCTATGGCAAGTGTCAATAATTACATCTTCTTATATTCAGAGCAATGAAAATGCCAATATGTTTAAACATCCTCATAAGATTACAACCTTCCATATACTCCAGAACACATATGACAGTTAATTTAATGTCTGATATAACGGAAACTCTAACAAATCTAACAACTCCCTAATGGCATCTTGCCACAGCTGCTTGATGGGGAAAGACAGTGTGTCAAATTTTTACTTCTATTTAACCTCTAGAGAAACAGCTTGTTTATTTATAGCAAAACAATACTTTATCAGTAGCAGTTAAAATATATCACCTGCCATTTTTAATATTTATTATGTCATAAGTGACTGATGAAAACAGAAAGGAATACAATTTTAAAGACAGAAAGAGATACAGCTTTGCCAAATTCCTTTGAGACTCAGGTTAGGAAAGATATTCAGTGACAGTGACTTTGAAAGAAGAAACATTATTTAATTAAATTTCCAATGATGAAAAATAATATATTAACAGATAAGGAGAAACTACTACGTTTTGCTTTCAGACTATAAATTCAAATTGTTATGTAGAAAACATAGTCACATTTCTTTCTATGACATGTATGTGAATAGACAGATTGAAAAGTAAGTAAACAAGAAAATGCAAGCATCAATTCTTGTGATAAAACATACAAAAAGATCAAGAAGCGATTCCAGAAAAAGAGATCTCAGTCAAGGACTATGCGCATTGACATCTTATCTCTTTCCTTGAAGGAGATCCTCACACATGAATATCAACCCTGCTTGCCATTGTTGTTCAGTCACTAAGTTATGCCTGACTCTTTGCAACCCCATGTACTGTAGCTCTCCAGGCTCCCCTGTCCATGGGCTTTCCCAGTCAAGAATACTGGACTGGGTTGCATTTCCTCCTCCAGGGATCTTCCTGACCCAGGGATCTAACCCACCTGTCCTGCATTGGCAAATGGATTCTTTCTCACTGAGCCACCTGGGAAGCCCATAAGATGAGCGTTTCCTCTTACATTTCTAATTTTTTTTTTTTCCCCTACCCATTGAAATCACTTCCTCTATTTTTCTCTAGTGGAAAACAAAAAGTAACATGATCTAATAAAAAACTTTAACAAACATCTATATTTTGAAAAATTTTAGCCTATATTTAGAAAAAAGAAAAATAATTTCCAGCTTTAAAGTGCACTTTGTTATTATTATCTTTTAATCCCACACACACACAAAAAAGGCAACAAATTTGAGAGGAAGGGCCAAAGAACACTAGTTTTAAAAGCTGGATAAATGTGTAAGTAATAGAAAAGGAACTAAGACATTGGCAAACACAAGTTTCCTATGGATAATTTCATAAGTGACTAAGTAAGAACTCATGATGTATTTTGGTTTACATCTTCAAGAACCATGTAACCCAAATGAAAATTTGAAACTCTTTTGAAAAATCATAATTCTATCTAGAACTCTACAATTTTAAGAATATGAGGCTATCTTGGGAAAATTATGAAGCTCCATATAGATGTAAAGGAAATCATAATTCAAGTGATAATACTGATACCTCTCACCTAGACACAAGGTACCCTGTGACTTACCCACATCCAACTCTCTCTTTGCCCTCACTTATCTATTTTAGTGCAAGTGATGTAGAATAGGTCAGAATATCCTGCATACAGTATTCTCTTTCCCATCTCTATGATTTTCCTAGTACTCTGATAGGAAGGGATTTCTCCTATCTTGCTTCTTTAATGGAAAAAGAAAAACCTATTTATATTCAAAGAATCAAATCAACTATCTTCTCTATAATTCCCCTCCTGGACCTCTGAGTTGGACTGTGTTCCCCTTATTACTGAATGGGTTGGTTGTATAGAACCCAAACACACCATTATAATATCTCTCCTTGGCAGACTTTGGAAATTATCTGTCCTCTGTGGTTTGTCTCTTCTACTATGCTGGAAAGTCCTTAATTAGAAAAAGTTGGCTTTCTTTATCTCTCTCTGTCCACTGCCTGTTACAATGATTGACACTCACCAGGTGCTTTAAAATGTCTGTCATAAAATAATGAGATCATTCTCAGAAGTAGGGTCTGGAAATGAGGTCAAATTGCCTTAGCATCTGTGGAATTAGCATTTTACTTCTTTTTGTTTTCTATAGGCTATGGGATTCATTTTACACCATTACCAAAATAACAAAGAAAATCTTAAAGAGGATTATATCCTCCTGCAGATGGAGAAACAGTGCTATAACTACTTTTGCCTCTGCATCTTCTAAAAGACAAGCAGTTAGCATGATGGTTTAAGGTAACTTGATACATAATGTGATATTAGATCCTGTGGGATAGCAGGAAAACCAATCCCTGGAAGATCTTACATACTGGGATTATGTGGTTTGCTTTCTGCAGGTAAAGCCTCTTGTGAGCATACTCAGTTGCTAAATAATGTCTGACTCTTTGTGACCACATGAACTGTAGCCCACCAGGCTCCTCCATGCATGGGATTTCCTAGGCAATAATACTGGAGTGGGTTACCATTTCTCACTCCAGAGGATCTTCCCAACCCAGGGATTGAACCCACATCTGCTATGTCTCTTGGATTAGCAGGTGGATTCTTTACTACTGAACCACCAGGGAAGCCCCAAAAGCCTCTTGGCTCATGCAAAGAAGTTCCATGATATCCGTTCTGATTATGACTAAGGTACTCTTCATATTATGTACTAAGTAAACACTGTGGAAGAAAGAAAGAGTGAAATGGAGAGAGAGGGGGGCGGTATTGAGAGAGGAAGGAAGAAAGAAAAGAAGGGAGAGATGGAGGGAAGGAGTAAGGACAGAATTGGATCTATCAAATTGAAAATGTATCAACTTGAGTATTCCTCCTGGGATTGTGACACAAAGTACCTCCTACACATTCCAGTGCTTCCTCCAACACAGCATTTACAAATAACATCACTCATTGGAACTAACTGCAAGGAAGAGCTAGTTGATATCACTGTATTTCTACAATGATGCAACTTCATTAAAATCAAAGGGAAGTTTGAACTCTCTAAATAATCAGAAAATAAGGATTGGGCCTACTTCTAAACAATTTAAAAGAGAGGATTGGAAATTTCTTGGCAATGCAATGGTTAAGATTTGGAGCTTTCACTGTTGAGGACCAGGGTTCAATTCCTGATCCGGGAACTAAGATCCCACAAGCCATGCAGCCAAGAACAAATAAAAAGTGAGGACCATTTTCCTGTTACTCACTGTAACTATTGCTTCTTACTGCTAAACATTTTCCTGCTGTTTGACAAGAAATAAAAGAAACATGACCAAATCTTTCATAGTGTATATTTTATTGCAGTCTATATTTTACATTTAATATAAACATTTTACAGCGGGTGTTTTACACTGCAATTTTTATTCATTTCTTCTGATGAAAGGAAATACAAATGATAGGCTTAGATACCCTGGTATCTAAGGTTTTAAAGCATTAATCCTGTCCTTGAAAGTTATAGATTATATTAACACTAGGCTTCAGGCAATGAAAATATTCTCTATATTTTAGTATCAATGGTCTAAACCTTAACTTTCCTTAAAACGTAAAAGCCAACAAATTCTGTTCTTGGGTAACAACTTGACCTAAAATCTAACCTATATTTATCCACTTAAATGAGAAAAGTGAAAAATGGATACATAGAGACTTTCAGATGATGAAACATTTAAAATTTATATATAGTCATATGCAAATATTAATTTTACTCATTAGCACTTAATGTAATATAAAAACATAAATTATAGCTTTATTATACTCAGATAGCAATGTTAGCCCAATCATTACACTGCTAAGCAATTCACTATTTTGTTTTTCTGATTTTTTTCACACAAATAACAGAATTTGTATTCATATAATCAAAAATCTGTGGAATATTAATATTGTTGACATCATCTAGGGAATTATCTTAATTAAACTTAGCTCTCTAAAGTATGTATTTGATGTCAACTTCTGAAGTAAAATAATAACATTAATCCATATCTTCTATACCTCTGGAATTGTAAATTCAGCCCTTAACTCAAAGCTTGCTTGTTTCTCTTGGGAAAAATATTCCATGAGTTTTGAATATATGTTTATTAAGCACTCACTATAAGTCAATAATTTGAGTCATTTTGACCAGTGTTATTTCATCTCTTGATCAACTGATAGGATTGGTGTTTTCCATTTAATTGACATAAAAGATAATACAATAATAAAAGTTATTGCCACCCAGGAACTATTCTGTTGCACTAAAATAAATACAAATTGTACAGGGAAACACTTAAAGGCATATTGTTGCTATTGTTCAGTCGCTAAGTCATGCCTGACTCTTTGCAACCCCATGAATTGCAGCACACCAAGCTTCCCTGAGAAGGGGATGACAGAGGACAAGATGGCTAGATGGCATCACTGACTCAATGGACATGATTCTGAGTAAACTCCAGGAGTTGGTGATGGACAGGGAGGCCTGGCGTGCTGCGATTCACGGGGCTGCAAAGAATCAGACACAACTGAGCGAATGAACTGAACTGAAGCTTCCCTGTCTTTTCACTGTCTCCTGGAGTTTCCTCAAAATCATATCCAATGAGTCAGTGATGCTATCTAACCATCTCATCCTCTGCTGCCATTTTCTTCTTTTACCTTCAATCTTTCCCAGCATCAGTCTTTTCCAAAGAGTTGGCACTTTGCATCTTGTGGTCAAAGTATTGGAGTTTTAGCTTCAGCATCAATCCTTCTAGTGAATACTCAGGATTGATTTCCTTTAGGATTCACTGGTTGATCTCCTTGCTGTCCAAGGGACTCTCAAGAGTCTTCTCCTACACCATAATTCAAATGCATCAGTTCTAAGGTGCTCACCTTTCTTTATGATCCAACTCTTCCATCCACACATGACTACTGGAAAAACCATAGCTTTAACTCTCTGAACATTTGTTAGCAAAGTGAGATCTCTGCTTTTTAATATGCTGTCTAGATTTGTCATAGCTTTTCTTCCAAGCATCTTTTAATTTCATGGCTGCAGTCATCATCAGCAATGATTTTTTGAGCTCAAGAGCATAAAATCTGTCACAGCTTCTACTTTTTCCTTTCTATTTCCCATGAAGTGATGGGACCAGATGCCATGATCTTAGTTTTTTGAATGTTAAGTTTTAAGTCAACATTTTCACTCTTTTGTTTCTTCTTCATCAAGAAGGTATATTAACAAGGTGAAAGTATGTGTGAATATAGTTTTTGAGATATTTTGTTTTTGACTAAATATATAACTATAGAGTGCTTTCTTCTATTCTGTTAATAGTTACAATTAACACTTGTCATTTTTATATACAAATACTAGCTAGTTAGATAATTTTAAGGGAGAATAAGAGACAGTAAAATGCATCTATAATTTTAGGATGGCCTCAGGAAATTTCAGAGAAGACAGATGACCAATATTGCAGAGGAAAAAAAAATCTCATTTTATAGAATTCATGAAACTTCATATTAAAATCCTCAAATACTTCAGCCACAGTTTAAAATGTAGAATACAAAACTAGATGTAGAAAAAATGTAGAAGAAAAGCTAGATGTTCCTACTAAAAGTAGTGGCTTTCAAATCTTCATGTGCATGAGACTCATTTGTTAAAATAGAGATTACTGGGCATTTGTTCCACACCTACCCTCCCTCCAGCTAAGTCTCCAATCCCCAGGGTTAGAGACAGAGGATCTGCATTTCAGATGTGTAATCAAGAGATCCTAGAAGAAAGATCACACTTGCAGGTCAATACTGCCTGTATGTTATGGTCATGGGGGGATATTTACAACATACTGACGCTCAGGCACAACACTCAAGTTTCTCATGTAATTGAGTTTTGGGAGACAAGACATCACTATGCACTTTCAAAACTCTCCAGGTGTTTCTAAAAAGTCTTAAAGAAAAGTGCCTTCTTCAGGGATGATGTGAAACTTGGCCACTGACATATAGATTGAGCACCGAAGCTTACAAAAAACTAGAAAAGGATGTTTAATGACAGTAATTAATTACATTTGCTTAGCATTTTCCCACCTTACAGTGTGCTTGCTTATCCTTTACCTGTTTAATTTTGATCTTTACAGCAATTCAATATCCAAAAAGAAAGTATTAAAATTTCCATTTTTCTGTTATGTAAGAAACGAATCACCAGTCTCTATTTGATACAGGATGCAGGATGCTTGGGGCTGGTGTACGGGGATGATCCAGAGAGACGTTGGGGGGTGGGAGGTGGGAGGGAGATTCGGGATTGGGAGCTTGTGTGTACCTGTGGTGGATTCATGTCGATGTATGGCAAACCCAATAGAGTATTGTAAAGTTAAATTTAAAAATAAATAAATAAATAAATTTAAAAAAAAAAGAAAAAAATCAATGACAAAATAAGAAAAAAAAAACTGTAAATTAAATAGCACCTTTATTCACGCTTTAAAAAAAAAAAAATTTCCATTTTTCAGAAGAAGAGTCTGAATCTCAGTAATCTTTCCTAATTGCCCCAGGTCACAGCATTCATACGCAGGCATCATAACCTAAGCATTGGCTATAAATTCGACAGTTTTTGCTGTATAACATATGATTACTGCCTCCACAAGACCTTAAAGAGACCAATCTAGGCAGAGCTAAGTCTACCCAGACTTTTCTAGGTATATGTGAAAACAGACAGGATATTTGAAGGAAAATAGATATTAGTAGGGTAGGGCAAGATTATGGAGTATCTTGAAAAAAATCAAGTCAGGAACTGAAAATTTACAGCAATTAATGAATGAAAATAGTATAAGACAGTGTCACAGGAATTGTGCAAATCATATTATATATATATATATACACATGTTAACATCTTAATATCTAGAATCCACGTGCAGAAAGCTGACACATGTGTGTATAGCTAAGAGGAAATGCAACTTATCATTTTCTCTAATTGCTACAATCAGCCTATTACAAACCCCAACTCCCAGAATAAAAGGCTGGGGGGCTAGATGGGCTAGTAGGACAACTAAACTCAGTGAAATTTTTAATTCCAAATTTTATCCCTCTTCTGTTTTCAAATCTCTCTTTGATATTGAGGGGAAAGTATGCTCCTCTTGTCTGTGGTAAGTCTTTCTGATCTCACAATCAATTTATTCTTGCACCATTTTACCCATTTCATTGTGGTCAATGACAAAAGCTGGCTCATGTCAAGTAGACCAGGCATTTTTATATTTAATTGTTCAGTGTCTCTTTCTTGGTGAGTGCTTTCTCATTGGTGTTAAAAAGTGAAATGCTCCAGAGTTTGTGTCCACTCTCATGCTGATCTTCAGGCTGTGGCTCCAGACCTCATGTGTGACCTTTTTATTGACCATTTCACTACCTATCCAAAAATAAATATGTATTCTCATCACAGACGACTTTTCTTCCCATACAAAGTAGATGATTATTTACTCTTACCCCTACCTCCATCCCGGAGAAGGCAATGGCACCCCACTACAGTACTCTTGCCTGGAGAATCCAATGGACGGAGGAGCTTGGTCAGCTGCAGTCCATGGGGTCGCTAAGAGTCAGACACGACTGAACGACTTCACTTTCACTTTTCACTTTCATGCATTGGAGAAGGAAATGGCAACCCACTCCAGTGTTCTTGCCTGGAGAATCCCAGGGAGGGGGAAGCCTGGTGCGCTGCCGTCTCTGGGGTCGCACAGAGTCAGGCACGACTGAAGCAACTTAGCAGTAGCTATTTTCATCTATGGAGAAGATTTTTCCTCACTACTGTCTTTCGAGGTCACTACTGAATGTGGCTGTGATGTAAAAATAGCTCATTACCAACATTTCCAGAGCCAATTCATCCATAATTCCAATTTAGGCTTTTCATCCCTCCTTTACCTGTTAAAAAGAGACCTTCCCTTTTGGTCATGGGTATAAGTCAAGGAAGGGGCCTTGGGGCCACTGAGGTGGGTGATATAGTCTAGGCTACCTTGTGCTTCTGTGGCTTCCTTGTGCCTCTGGTACTGGTCAAACTTGATGGTGGACTCTCTTGTGATGGAGTATGGATGTGTGTGTGTGTGTGTGTGTGTGTGTGTGTTGCTCAGTCCTGTCTGACTCTATCATCCCGTGGACTATAGCCCGCCAGGCTCCTCTGCCCATGGAACTCTCCAGGCAAGAATAATGGACTGGGTTGCATTGCCTTCACTAGGGAATCTTCTGGATCCAGGGATCAAACCCAGGTCTTCCATACTGCAGGCAGATTCAGTACCATCTGAGCCACCAGGGAAGCCCCAGGATAGGCCTGTCCAATTTCATGATTGACAGACCCAGAGTCATAGTGTGCAGTTCCAGGTGCATGGTCCTTTGGTGCTAACTATTCTGTCTCTTCAGGAACCAGAAACAAGACTAAAGCTGAGAGTTGCAAGGGGTTTAATTCTAAGCCTCCCTCTGGAATTGCAGGGGCCTGCATTCTATTCTTCCCTCTAGGATTCATGGTGAGTTCCTCATTGCATTGCTTCCTATCACTGACATTTCTGACACCATAAATTTGACTGGCTTTTATGGCCACATAACAGGGTTATTTTCCTCAAGATCTACATTGGCTACATAGCCCTTTCTTGCTCTGAGACGCTCAAATGTGGCCTAATTTCCAGCACAGAATGCATTGCCTCCTAAACCCAAGGCAGACTACCAGACACCATGCTTCCTTTGTGGAATGGGGCTCCCGATGGAACCATCTGTCCTTTTCAGGGGGGACACAGAGACCTTTTAGTTTATCATACAAGTCTGCCCCCAGAGAAGGACAGGAGGAAGTGGGGAGGATTGTGTGCAAGAATCTTATATCACAATCTGGTTCTAAGAACATCTGGGTTGTGGCCACAGGGGGCCCTGAGCCAAAGTTGCCTGTTAGAAATACCTGATACCTCACAGAAGTGGGCCTGCCTTATTACCACTTTTCAGGCTCAGTCACTGGCCTGGAGAAGCCACTGAACATTTGGACTAGGTAAAAAGTCACTGGCAAATAAACAGTGTTGTGGATGTACTTCAATTTAGCTCTCAAAAGCAAGAAATAAGAGAGACACATTGTCATGACCTCAATGACATAAACAACCTCCTAATTCTGTTTTGTTTTGTTTTGCCATGAGGGTTGCGGTGCATCAGAAGCACTGAATCAGACTCACACATCAGATGCCACACTCTCTGGATGCTACAAATGCTGTATTACCAGTCCTCACCTGGGAATAAAGCCACTTTGCACAACTGTCTCTTCCCAAGCTTCCATGAGAAAAGCAGACTAAAGCCCTGCCCCTCTGAGCATCTTCTTCAGCCTTTGAACCCATCTCTGTGTCTAGGAGATGAGCACCATTTTACTGGTTTGACCCCCTTCCTTCCCCAGTCTCCTGGGACTCAGAATTATTATTTTTTTATTATTCCCTTCACATTTTTCCCTTTTTATTCCATTCACTCATTGGGGGACTTTAATATTTCAAAGTCTTACTTCTTCTTTTAAAGCATTGTTTTGAAATATTTGCTGCACTTGTTACAGTACTGCTTCTGTTTTATGTTTTGATTTTTTGGCTGTGAGGCATGTGGAATTTTAGTTCCCTGACCAGGGACAGAACTCACATGCCCTGCTTTGGCAGGTGAAGTCTTAACCTTTGAACTGCCAGGGAAGTCCCCAAATCCTTATTTCTGCAGCTTGAGTTTACTAAATTTCTATGATTTAATCAATAAGAAATGTTCTTTATTTGTCAATGGAAAATGAATCAACTAAGAAAATCTTCTGAAAAAGCTTGATTTTCAAGACTACTGTTGAATGTAATCTAGATATCAAAATGTAAATATATTTATTCCTTATTTCTCATTGAATTCCTCCTACAAATTTTATTTATTTCTGTAGCAAATGGATGACTCTGGCAGATTAAAGAATAATTCTGAACAAGGGAACATAAAATAGAACAGCAAATGATTTTTCAAAGTATTATGTTTATTATGAGTCGTGACAAATAAATGACAAAGCTAAACAAAGGATTATAAGTGCCAAAAGGGGAAATGCTTTAACCAAGAAAAACAATCAGAGAAATAATTATATAAGTTCATAGCTCAAATGACTGAAACCTGCAAATTTTTGTCATCTTGTAGCCACTGTTAAGGAATTTCTCTAGCCTGCTGATGCTAGGGGTGTGTCAGAACAGGTGATCAGAGATGGGAGTAATATCACATAATTTACCTCTGATGCTCACAGCCTGGCTGGCACATTCTTTTGCCTGAATATTGAGACACGATCTTTTCTAGGCGTTTTTACATGAAAGCTTTTTTTTGTCCTCTCCAGGGATGTCTTTATTCTCTTTCATAAACCTACCTTTCTTTTTTCTATGTCCCTTTAATTTTTTCCATTATTTTGTCTGTCCTACTTTCCAAATCTTTCTAGTTTAGGGACCTCTCTCTGGGCTTGTCATTATTCATGTATATCAGCAGGATGTGAATATTTTTCACCTGGGTCCACTGCTGGATAAGAAATTTCAGATTCTGAGCACAGAGAAACATAGAAAAACCACCCACCAGGTCTTATTTTCAAGTATAAAATGAGCTTATTGTTCTTTCTGTGCTTCCAGACACAGTACAGCTCTCTAAAACTGTAAGGACAGTTTCTTGCTAGCTTTCAGTTTTTGGTGAAGCACTGTGAAAGTGGGCTGAGAGTAACTTCAGAGTTTTATTCTGAAATATAAATCTTCCCTTCTAGGAAGGAGAAGGACCATCTCAATCCAAACAAAAAGGCTTTTTGTTAGTTTTAGTCCCTTTCTTCGAATTTATTTTGCCCTCCTCAACTTGGCCATCATGATGATGAAAACTTAACCCAAAGGTTTATCTAGAGTATGCAGGGCATCTTCACACTTGCCCAGAAAACAAGTCCAGGGGGAATCAATCTCTCACTATTTTACTTCACTGATCATTAAGCTCTCCATTACTCCCTCTTCACCCTAGATTTCTTCTTTCCTCCCTCTGTCTCTGTGCCTCTTTCTTCATAAGACAGAGTTCCTGCCAACTTTTACTAGGCTGCCCAAAAATTTATTTGGGGTTTTCCTTTAATATGTTGGGTTTTCCATAAGATGTTACAAATATTTTGGCCAACTCAGTATTAGCTCTTCACACTGTTACTGCCATTGGTCCTCTGTCTAACGGATTTCATAGCCACTGCTGCTTAGCCTTTGGCTGAATCATTTTCCCTCCCATGTTTGTTTTTTGTTCTTGTTTCCCCTGAATTGAACAAACTGTTGTTATTTATCTGGAATGTGAATCTATGTTTTTGTACTCATTGGCTATGGGGTCAATTCTTGGTTCTGAATACATAAAGTTAGTGTATTCAAACAGGTTTCCTCTCCATATTAGCAGTTCACTCTCCTGGCTGGAACTGGAACTGCATCCATACCCTTAAATGTGGTCTGTCATGAGACATGTGTGGAAAATTATGGTTTAGGAGGCAGTGGCACCTGAATGCTACCCCGTAGCCCAGGAAAATTAACCTCTGGGAATTGGCTGAGCATGAGAAGTAAAATGGCACAGGCAGACAGATTTTCACTGGACGTGGGAGTTTGCAACTTGACTGGAGCATGAGTTTGTTACCTGTGGCATTGTGGTACAAGGAGGAACTTCAGTGACCACGTGGAGGCTGAAATCTCTGTGATGGCCTCACAATTCAAGATCTATCAACCCAGAATCCAAGATTAGAAAAAAAATCCTTCTCCAAATTTTCTTCCCATTTTTGTTTGTAAAAAATGTGTTGGTACCCATTCCCTATATTAGCATATCTCTCATGTTTCTAAGCAAAACAAAAGTAAAGGACTTAGGAAATTATCCCTGACACCAAAAAATACTTGACTTTCATTTTTATAAGGAACATTAAAATGGAGACCCCCATTCAATATTTTCTTTTGCCCAGAAAAATAAATATTATGTGTGTGTGTGTGTGTGTGTGTGTGTGTGTGTGCTCAGTCGTGTTGGACTCTGCAAGTAGACTACAACCTGCCACACTCTTCTGTCCATGGGCCTTCACAGGCAAGGAACTGAAATGGGTTGCCATTTCCTTCAGGGGATATTCCCAACCCAGCAATCTAACTCATGTCTCTTGTACCTTCTGTATTGGCAGGAGGATGTAATGAAAATATCTTAAATGTACTCTGTGGATATTAAGTTGTTCAGTCATGTCTGACTCTTTGTGACCCCATGAACTGCAGCACACTAGGCTTCCCTGTCCTTCACTATCTCCCAGAGTTTGCTCAACCTCATGTCCATTGAGTAGATGACATCATACAACCATCTCATCCTCTGTTGCCTCCTTCTCCTCCTGCCCTCAATCTTTCCCAGCCTCAAGGTCTTTTTCAGTAAGTCAGCTCTTCATATTAGGTGGCCAAAGCATTGGAGCTTCAGCTTCAACAACAGTCCCTCCAAAGAATAATCAGGGTTGATTTCCTTTAGGATGGACTAGTTTGATCTCCTTGCAGTCCAAGGGACTCTCAAGAGTCTACTCCAACACCATGGTTCAAAAGCATCAATTCTTCAATGTTTAGCCTTCTTTATGGTCCAACTCTCACATCCATACATAACCACTGGAAAAACTACAGCTTTGACAATACATACCTTTGTCAGAAAAGTGATATCTCTTGTTTTTAATATGCTGTCTAGGTTTTTCACAGCTATTTTTACAAGGAGCAAGCCTCTTTTAATTTCATGGCCTCAATCACCATCCACAGTGATTTTGGAGCTCAAGAAAATAAAGTCTGTCACTGTTTCCATTGTTTCCCCATCTATCTGCCATTAAGTGATGGGACTGGATGCCATGATCTTCATTTTTTTAATGCTACACTTTAAGTCAATTTTTTGTTGTTTCATTCTCTTCTTTCACCTTCATCAAGAGGCTCTTTAGTTCCTCTGTGCTTTCTGCCATTAGGGTGGTGCCATCTGCCTATATGAGGTTATTAATATTTCTCTGTGCAATCTTGGTTCCAGCTTGTGATTCATCCAGCCTGGCATTCTGCATGAGGTAATCTGCATATAAGTTAAATAAGCAGGATGATAATATACAGTTAAATAAGCAGGATGACAATATACAACTTTGATGTACTCCTTTTCCAAGTTTGAACCATTCCATTGTTCCATGTCCAGTTCTAACTATTACTTCTTGACCTGCATACAGGTTTCTCAGGAGGCAGGTAAGGTGCTCTGGCATTCCCATCTCTTTAAGAATTTTCTACAGTTTGATGTCATCCACACAGTTAAAGGCTTTAGTGTAGTCAATGAAGCAGATGTTTTTCTGAAATTCCATTGCCTTTTGTTTTTTTGTTTTTTTAATGATCTAACAGATGTTATACTAACATGTATCAAAATGATCTTTGGAGATATTCTGATTTGTTGGAGAAATCATATCCCTATGAAAGCTAAATAATAATTGTGGGCAATTATGTAGAACCTTATAGCAATGATAATGAAATGACACAGAAAAGAATTGTATTATAAGAATAAACATGAAGTAATAAACCATGAAGTGATGGCCTTTGTGGTTAAATAAATGTGTCAGGATTGCTTTTTCAGAGGTACTGAAAATATCTCCCTCTCTTGAGAATAAAAATTTCTGCTGCAGGTAAGATTGATCCTCTCCCTTGAGTGGATGTAGCACTCAAATCATAGACTGCAGAGCTGAATTTCATGTATTTAAATTCTGGTTCTGCCACTTAAAGACTGTATGTGAAAAAGGAAATGACACAATGTACTATGTCTCAGTTTTCTCATCTACCTTATGGAAATAACAATTACACCCACTTAAGAAGTTACTAAAAACACTAAACATATTAATATAAGAAAATATATAGAACAGTACCTGGAAATATTAGTATTGACTTTCAGTTGTTATCATCATAATTCCTACTATATCACTCAATGTTCATTGAAAACCAAGTCATACCAGAGAGGTAATAATAGTAGATTAATGACTGAATTTTGTTTCTATCTATGAGAAGTATCTTGAGGAAAAAATCATCTGAGAGGGAAAAAAAAAAAGGAGGGGATAATGCTAGCATAAGAGAGGAAGAATAATATTTATTCAGTACTTAAGCTTTGTGACATTTTTCATACCCTATGGCATTTTCCCTCAAACCAACATTAGTAATAGCTCAGCTTCTCATAACTAGTAATGGCAGAAGAGGAATTAGAATGACTTTACTTACTATTAAATATATTGTTCTTGAAAGTAAAGAGAAAGAGAAGAAAACAAGTAAGCACAGTTATTTTAAGCAGAGCTTATAACAGCAACAACTAATGTGACCAAATTTAGTAAACAACTGTTTAAAATTCACTTTGCTGATATGTACTATCCACCTCTTCTAGTTGTATCCTTTGCTTAAAAAAAAAAAGTGCATAATGGCTTCTTTTCTGATGATGATTCACTGTGTTAATATTTTATGTTTTATGTTCACAGATTCTTCAGTTCTTTTCTGCTGCTCAGTTCAGTTTAGTTCAGTTCGGTCACTCAGTCATGTCTGACTCTTTGCGACCCAATGAATTGCAGCATGCCAGGCCTTTCTGTCCATC